>JAOYSI010028104.1:0-10726 GCA_025775065.1 Hiodon alosoides
ACCACTGCCCAAACGACAGGGGGACTACGTGTAACACTGCAGTATTTAATAACCAATGCCCAAACGACAGGGGCGCTACGTGTGACACTGCAGTATTTAATAACCACTGCCCTAACGACAGGGGCGCTACAGTATTTAATAACCACTGCCCTAACGACTAATAACCACTGCCCTAATGACAGGGGCGCTACGTGTGACACTGCAGTATTTAATAACCACTGCCCAAACAGGGGCGCTACGTGTGACACTGCAGTATTTAATAACCACTGCCCAAACAGGGGCACTACGTGTGACACTGCAGTATTTAATAACCACTGCCCAAACAGGGGCGCTATGTGAGACACTGCTGTATTTAAAAACCACTGCCCTAATGACAGGGGTACTACATGTGACACTGCAGTATTTAATAACCACTGCCCAAACGACAGGGGCGCTACGTGTGACACTGCAGTATTTAATAACCACTATTTTAAATAGAACTAAACTTTCGATTACAAAATGTAATATCAAGAAAATATCCAGTAGTAAGGCTGGTTTGCAGAGAAAAGCCTACAGAGAGTCAATTACTTGGGTTCAAAAGTGTTTAAAGTAGATTCTGCAGTGGTGTCTGAGTGGGTAAATATGTATAAATGACTTATTATTGTAAGGTATGCGTAGCCATCAGTTTAAAAGATTGCTTTTAGTAATTTTAAGAATGGGTACATACATGTACCTGTGCGGTTGGTGGGCCTGGTGGGCTGGGAGTCTGGTGACGTCAGGCTCTGCCTTCGGCCCACCTCGTCAGAGGGGGATGTTGGGAGAGAGGAGACTGGAGGGGTTTGTGCCCGTCGTGTGGGCAACAAGGTGGTCGTCGGGTAGCTGGAGAACATTTGCCTGTTAAAACATAAAATAAGTTGTTAAGACTCAATACAATACAATACATAAATGAATGGAAGAATGATTTAAGTCTCTGAATGCGTGTAAGGACAATATGACCTGAGCAGGCTGAGTGGCATGACGCCGGGCGACTCAGAGGCCGGCACGGTCTCCGTGTCGGTGACGGGGGTGGTGGCAGTGGTGGTGTCCTCTAGAGAGCTGCTCATGAAGGAGGTGGTGCTGGACGCTGAGGGGCTGGTGGTCACGGGTGTCTGGGCCTGCAGGCCGCCCTCAGTATCCTCCGCTTCTACGTCCACCTCTATCACACAAACCAGGAAGGAAGGACACAGGTCAACAGAAATCCTTAAACAGAACCATTGGTCAAGGACAGATTTATACGGCACATTTAAAAAAAATGCCAGCAGAATCGCAGTATATTGGGAAGAGCAGGTAAAGCACACACAGTTATTCTTGACCCAGCTTACCAGCCTTGACTTTGCCCCCGAACTGGTCCTCAAGAAGCCCGCTCACTACCAGTTTATAGATCATGGCCTGAGCCCTCTCCAGGTCGGCGAGGCCCAGGGCCCGCTTGATGGGCGAGCGCATGACGGCCCTCTTCACCATGTGGCGCATGAGGAACTGCAGCGCCGCCCTCATCTCCACCTCCTCCTGGAAGACGGGCGAGCCGGCGCAGTCCGAGTTGTGGCCGCTCTCCGTCAGCACCTTGGGGACGAGCAGCAGCTCGGCGTACTTGCTGCAGCTGAGCAGGGCACTGAGCGACTTCATGGCCCCCAGGTAGAGGTAGGAGAGCTGCACGGCGTGCATCTCCGACTGTGCCACGTCGTGGCCCCTGCCGCCGTGGTCGTGGGGCTTCCTCTTCCCCTCGGCCACCGGCTGTGGGGCGTCCTCGCCCTCGGGCTTGGCGCTGGAGCTGGAGCCGGCGTGGGCCTTGACCTCGTCCAGGCTGTGGGACACCCGCAGGTCGCAGGCCTCCTTGGGCCGCTCCGGCTCGGGCCTCTGCTCGCTGTCCGCCTTCTCCTCCGACTCGTGCCGGTGCCTCTTCTCGTGCCGGCGGGCGCTCAGCTTCCCCGCGTCCTCATGGATGCTGGTCAGGTAGGTCAGGTCCAGCAGCAGGGAGGCCGTCAGGCCCCGAAAGCGGGACACGTCGAACGGCAGCGGCTCGCACGGCTCCAGGTTGTACAGAGGGGTGTCACTAGGCGACCAAAAAGTTGGGAAGCTTTAATAAAGAGCAGAGTGACAGAGGAAAGATAAAGTGAGGGATAGACGGGAGGAGAGATAAAAGGAGAGCATGCAAGAGCGCGGGACAAACTTAAAAAACGCTGGGCGTGATTGGGGGAGAGGCAGGGGCCATGCAGAACAGAACTATCAACAAGATCACAGAAAGATATAAATAGGGGTAATGTAAAAACAATTAGATAGCAAGAAAATCAGCTTTCAAAAAAAATTTAGTAGAATAAAGACAGAGTCAAAGTTAATGAACACTGATGCATTTTCTCTTTGACAGAAGACATTAAAATAAGCTATTAAATTATAGCTATAAATAAAAGGGCTAAATTGTTCCACAAGATAAAGGAAGGATTCTATTTGGCATAAAAGGAATCAATCTCCCTCAGACTTAGCCCATCACTAGTGATATTATTTATAATATCAAATTACAATATATATCATTTTTTAAGTACTTTTTCAGCCATTATCCAAGACAAATATTAGAGTTAAAGATTTATTTAGATTTGGTACATTCACCTGCACTTAATTTACTTAAAATAAAATAAGTACAAATAAAATAATGCAAATAAACCCATCATAATAAATATAACTTATTATTATATAATTTATAATCATCAATTTCGCCCCAATTTGTAATCATAAGTTAAGTTAAGTGCTAATGCCTCCAGGTTTGTTATGCTGAAGGGAGAGGAAGTATGATTAGTGTCCTCCAATCTCCTCCAAACCCCCTGTCTCTTTCACACAGTGCAGGCTACACTGCTGGTAGAAGAGATGCACTGACAACAGAGTCATTCTGGAGACCCATATTATTTTTGATGTATTTGGTCTCCACATTGTCTCCCCCCCCCCATCCCTTTGCCAGCAGTGAGAGAAGCAGAAGCCAGTACCTGATGGTGATCTCCGCCTCGTCCCACTGCACCTTGGCAGAGGAACTGCCCTCCTTCACCACCCCCAACAGCGTGGCGTGGCGACCCGTGTGCCTGTGGACACAGCGTCCGCCCACGCGCAGGCCGGCGTCGGCGCCGCCGATCACCGCCAGCACGGGCCACACCTCGGCGCAGAGCATCCTCAGCTGCCCCTCCGACAGGTCGCTCGGACCGTGCTTGTTGTGTCGGCCTTTCTCCTCCTCCCTCTGCTCCTCGCGGGCGTCATGCTCCTCCCGGCTCTGCACCGAGCGGCTCTTCTTCAGCCTCTGGCCCCCGCCGCCGCCCTCCCGGAAGCAGGTCTTGATCTTGTGCAGGCGCTCCATCATGTTCTTGTTGATGTGGTGAGTCCAGCGGTCGGTGCGGTGGAGGATGCGGATCAGCTGAGTGGTAGCCTCTGCCAGAACGGTGGCCATGGGGCTGCAGATGGGGTCCCCGGGAAGCAGGTCTCGGGGCGTGCCCCTCATCTGCATGTCACAGATCTTCACCTGCAGAGAAACCACACAAAGCCCTTTCAGCTTCTCCCCTGCTCATGTCTGACTACACTAGGAGAAGTTTGAAGGCCAGGAAAATAAGCCCAAATTGGTTAAATACAATGTTCAAATAATTATCAAATCATGCAAAACCTCTACACAAGTAATTTCATCAAGAAATTTCAAGAAATGTATTTATCAGTAAAATCTCTTTATTTTGGTTATTATAGTAGATGCATTCAAGATGGCATATTGCCTTTGTATAAACTGCAAATGACAACATGAATAGAAGGCATTTAGAGTCAGAGAATAAACAGACAAACAGACTTTGATCTGAGAGAGACCGATAACACACTTGTCATCACATCAGAATGATAGCTGATGAAATGATTATCCCCACAGTCACTTTCCCTTACCTTCTCTCCAGGGTTACTGCTGTAGAACATCACGCATGGGTACAGCTCGGTGGCATCCACATCTTCAAAGGCTAATTTGGGCTCCTGCGGTAGGTAATGGCAGTGCATCAGAAAAGCTAAGACCGCTGTAATAACGGCTACCGAGAGGAAAACAAAAACTGGCGACGGCTATCATGAGCACGGAACCCCTGCTGACAGAGGCTGAGATCTGGCAGAAGAGGGATGGCTCTCTCTCTCCAGACGCATACAGCTACACACAGACATCAATATTTCTCTGATGCCACAATTTAATGGCTCACTACTCAGAGTAAATGTATTGGGCGATGAAAAGACTAGAGCTCTGTCATGAAGAACATGAAAAATCAGGAGCATATCCCATAGCAGATCTATCAATGCAGCTGGCACGGATAATGTCTGAGAGGCACTGCATCTGCCCAATGCAACTCCCACAAAGCAAGAAAGCTACGTCATATGTATAATATCTGTATAGCATCTATAAAGCATTGCTGTCAATATAAATAATAGGACCCGGAAGGACTGTGATTAATCAGGGTAAAATGAGTATTTTTATTTATTTACCGCCACCAAGCACAGAGATTGTAGCATTAAAGTAGCGTACCGCTGACAGCAAATCAGTGGTTCCTCTGCCCCTTACCTCCCCATTCTTGCCGAAGGAGATGGTCCGGGCCTCCATGTCGAGCACGCAGGTGATGTGGTCTCCCTGGGTGAAGCTGGACAGCGTCAGGGTCTGCTCTCCGTTGTGGTACAGGTTCCCGCTGTAGGCCCGGTACAGCCACATGTCTGATGTGGTGCGGTGGTTGAAGTCGTGCACCGGCCAGCGGGACACGCCGACGCAGGTGCCTTCGTTTCCCCGGTTCTCCTTCACTATGTAGAACTTAGCGGTGATGGTGGGGGAAACAATATCCACACATTCAGTCATGGTACAGGGCTCCTACTTATTCACATCACAATCCCGCTGCGGCTTCAGCACTGTATCACTGTAAATAGAGCCAGCAACAAGCTCCCATCATGCTAACTTTCAAGCGAGCAGCACGAAATCGCAGCAAATTTATCTTTGCAGTAGGCATTACAAAGTGCTAGATCAAAACAAAATTCCTGACTCAGAATGCCACTCGACTAGCTTTGAAAGACTATCTCAGCATTTGACCTTACATTTTATTAAGTTATCCGACGCAGTTATCCTAATGCAATACAATACATTACAGTAGGCGACACAAGAAAACACTATAACATCTGTAAAAGTGCATTCTCAGCAGGCAGCTTCAGGCCAAAATGTCCTAATCATTCAGAAATGCAGAGCTGAGTGATCATCGTTTCACTAATGCACACCTTCAGCAAGCCAAACCAATACAGCACTGCAGCTCAACAGGAGAAGATTAAGATTCCTTAGAGGTTTATTTCATCTGTATTGTTCACACTCCATTGGAAACCTAAAAAATATTAATTTTTTTCCCCTCATTCTGCACATCTCTGAAGAGCCAAACCAAATGTTGAAGTGGGCCAATTATGCACATGGGTCATGGTTTGGGGACCCAACTGAATACATTATTACATAGCTTTTAGAGCAATGGATTTGCAGTTTGAGAAAGCTACTTGTATAAATATTACAATAATTATTCATGTAACTGCGGTAGGCCCGCAAAAATGTGCAATAACCCTCAATTTAGGACAACCCAACAATTGAGATGCGAATGATGGCGAAGGATGGCTTGCTTTCATGAAACACTAGTGACTAGTGACACTTGATAAATCCTGAACCACATTTCATATAAAAAGCTCATGAACCAAAGTGATAAATGACAGGGTATTGTTCCTATTCTTTTACGCCATATGGTTTGCCTTACTTTCCACTGGTAGCATCCAGAGGAAATTCCTGTGGAGGCCAAGCCGTAGCCCTTGCCCCCGCTGCCGTGAGTTAAGCCCTGCCCGTTCTCCACCACACAGCACTGCGCCTTCTCTGGATCAAAAGACACCTCCTGAATGGGCAAGTTCTCGTCCTCCTCCTCCACCTCCCCCTGCGAGGAGAAAGAGACACAGGTCACATGGGACGCAGCGGGCATGACTAGTGTTGGACTAACCAGCAAAATGCAGGTTCAAATCCTGGGTATTTGGGAAGGGATTAACCAGAATATAACCAGTATAAACTGATCATCGGTAAGACTGTAGGCTACGTTAACAGCTTCGGATAAAGTGTCAAGTAAACGCTGAAAAATAAAATCGGCATCCAAAGCTAAAAATAGTCTTCCAGCTCCTCGTTATATGGTTGGCCGTTTGCCGTGGCTCTTGCCTCAGGTTTGCACATAGAGGAATTCTTACTTGTAGTTTCAATTCCTGTTCTTTTTCTTTGACTTGAATGGCGTGCTTGGCTTGAGCAACAGGCGCCTCCCACATGCAGTCAGACAGAAGAGAAAACAGGCGCTCCACAACCTGAAGCACAACAAAAAGATAAAGAAGAACAGCTGGAGAATACTACTGACCTTCCTTTCAAACCAGAATACAAAAAAACAACTCTGGAGATGCTAACCTGCGTTATTTGGTCATCCTCAACACTCGACTCACAGGCAGGAAGGACAGCTTCCAGTACGTGAAGGGCAAGGAGTCGGGTTCTCAAGTTCCCCACTAGAGGGACTCCTAATGAAGAATGTAGAACAAACAGCAGCTCTGAATGCAGGTCTGGTTCACTTACAAAAGTCCACGTTGTCTTTTGCTCCATGTTGCGATAGCCATAGATCCTGTCCTCACGTCTGCAGTGATGGCTTACCAGAGCAGCACTTCTGTGCAGCGATGTTAAGCAGCACCTCTGTCCATTTAGGAGAGGCCATTTTTGACTGAATGGCTTTGGAGGAAACCACCCGTCGTAGAAACACCAGAAAGTCTCCAAGGTGCAATTCGGCTGTATGCTGTTTGCGTAGGAGCGCTGCAGAAATAAGTGACAAAGAAGAACAAACAAAACGGTCATTCCGATATTTCGTCTGGCTTAGATTTACACTCACACACCCTGACAAAATACAACTGGAAGAACATTTTTAAATATATAACTGTACAGTTCATTAAATACTATTTAAATGACATTACAACGGTGGAATAGGTAAAAAATAAATAAATAATAAGAAGAAGAATAACTTTGTAATACAGAAACATTTCATGAAAAGCCACTTTGCTAATTGAAACAAACAGCCGGAAATACAAGCCCACGCCACACCTCTGAAATCCTTCTTCTCTGGGTCGGAGTTTTCCTCAGACTTTTTCCCCTCCGGGTCCTTGTCCCCAGGCAGCAGACTGACCCCTGCCTGAGAGAGGAGGTTCTTCAGCTGGCTGCAGAGGAGGTCTAGGAGGGACTGCACCACCTTGGGACTGAGCTTGTCAGCATACGTCCTGCATCAGAGAGGGCTCAACCAGTCAGAGGCAGTACGTGGTTGTTACAGGCAGAGCACCGCCTTCTGGGTTTAGTTTCCCAGTGGGCCAATATAAATCCAACCCGACCAAAACATGGTAATCTCCACAACAAATAACTTAACAAATAAGCCTAACATTTTATTTAAAAAAAAAGACAGAAATTTAGTTAGATTGGACAGAGTGAAATTTCACTACAGTAGTTTCATTGCACTAAGCAGTACTCACCCGGTGCTGATGGCCAGGATCTGCAGGAGGCGAGTGCTGGCTACTTTGAGGGCAGTGCTGAGTTGGGACACTCCAGGCTTCTGCAGCAGCTGAAGGGGCTGACCCAGCATGGTCTCTGTGCCACACAACTGAGACAGCACGTTCAACAGCCCACTGGAAATGGCCAGAGACACGTCTACTGGCTGGTAGCGCACACTCAGTGCAAACACTGTCACCAGCAAGAGGCGCTGTTGCGCTTCTAAAAAAAACAAAAAATAAAAATAAAACATTTGTATGTATGCATGAATGAGTCTGGAAAAATTAAGTTAAAGCACTTATAAATTGGATTTTCTTTAATAAATCTGGAACCTCAAATTTATATAATTTATATTCAATCTTTATCCAATCGCTTTTGAGCCATCCGCCATTTCACACACTGCAGACAAAACTGCCTATTTGCGACAACACCGCAGGCCAGCAGGCTAGCAATGAGCTGAGAGCATCCCCAATCCATGCCCGCCTTTCTCTGTGCGGCAATCTGCGCTGCCAATGTGCTCTCCCCATCACAATCAGCAAATGACGTGAGCTGGATTGAAACGTACAAAGTTCAGATCATAGCGTTCAGTCTGCCCGCAGACAAGCGCCTTCAGCAACAGAGGCACTTTGGAGGCCGTGTTTTGTGTCATAACGGGACTCCTTACCTATGTGGTGTTTGTTGGCCTGCAGAGCACGCTCCAGAGTTACAGAAAGCTGTTGATAGATCTTGTGTACTGCTGTCTGGATGTCCATCTGGATGTTCCTTTTTGCAGCTCTGATGCCATCCTGGATCAATGCAGGATGTATAACGGAAGGCTTTAGTAGTTAGCCTCTCATAAATTAAGATCATCACCTAACTTATCACGATTTATGCTAAGCTTTCACTGTTATTGTTGACAGTGACTGGCCGTGGACAGGGGGACATGTGACACCCTCAGCTGCAGTTCTCTCACAGACTAGTTCCACTTTACCTGATAGTGATGAAGCTGGACACTCTCCCCCTTGACTCCCCCGGTGCCCACAGTGCCCAGCCCGAAGCAGCCGGCCAGGAACTGCAGCCGGACAGAGGTGAGTAGGGAGGAGGACTGGAAGGCTGGGCCTTGACGTCCAACACCGACAGCCTGGCTGCTCTTCTCTTCCATTCCCGATATCAGCACCACAATCTGATGCAGGGCCTCCAAGCGCAGCTATGTAGGCAAACAAATGCAAATTAACAAGAGTTACTTCGCATTCTCACGGAGTTATAAGTTACTGAGATCTACCTAGTGGTGATGCATTTGTTAAATGGAAGCCACCAGAATCTTAGCTCTATATTTAGTGAAGGAGCCCTTTGAACGGATATATTTAACGCTGATTACCGTCTATGCACAAAGTTTAGCAATATGCTAAACTTGCCCAATCACAACGCTACATTTTTATATGAGTATGCGGTTGGTGAAAACGGGGTACCTCAGCCCTGCTCTGCTGTTTCTCCATAGCGATGATGGTGCCCTGGGGACTGGTGGACATACTTTCTTCCGGCTCCTTGAAGGCCGGCGTGTTGCCCACGTCTCCGCTGACGAAGCTCACAATGTTCTCGATCAAGGCATGGATTCCCAGGGACCTGCTCAGGTCCAGGTCCGACTCCTCGTAGGAATGGGCCGAACCATACAGGAGATCTCTGCTTTGCTTAACTCGGGCCCAGGAATCGGCCAGGGCATCCGGGGAACTGTGCAGCATCCCTAGGGGCGGGGAAAGACCAGATAATATTTCAGAAGAAAAACCAAAAATAAAGAGGTCAACATCGTGTGCTGTATGGGTCGTTTATAAAGTCCATGCGAAATGGCTGTCTTCAAATAAACTTTACTTTCCATGATCAAAAATAAATAAGATGCTGCCAGGGCGGGGTGGGAGGGACAGTAAGCAGACAGCATACATAGCCTGAATAATCCAAGATGAAGGAGCAGCTAGCGGACGCTAAAGTACATGAAGCATGAAATCCTGCTTTAGCGAAGAGTCCAGGGGACCCACAGAGCTACGTCCTGTTTCCATACTCAGCAAACAGTCCATTAAACCTAAATCAGTCTTTTTCAAAGCATCGCTCAGCAAAAAAACTAAAATATAAAATATACGTGTGTGTGTGTGTGAGAGAGAAATAGTGGCTCAGAAACATGATTTGGGTCATGAGGAACCTTTAATATTACTGAACTTCAGCCCATTCTTTGGCTCACTTCGCAATACACAGTCCAGGACCCTAATTTGCATTCGTAGAATCCTAACAGGTTATGTTCTTCACACCTTTTAAGAAATTATGCACTGCGTCTTTTTCTCTAATCATTTTGAAGCTGATGCATTCCTTTTCAACCTCTCTGTGAGTGTTACAAAAAGACTTGGACAACTGTATCCTACAAAGATTTTAGCATGCAATTTCATTACATTTTTGACACTGCAGCAAGGATTAAATAAAAATCACGTCTTTGAAAATCCGTAAGGTACAAATAACTTACATTATGGCGTATTTAAATAAATCGCACTCAGGCATGTACTCTGAAGGCTAAACTTTCAAATTACATCACTAAGAATAACCACAATGTTGTCCTATAATGTAAAGACACATAATACTAAGCAACGTCAATTAGGAATCTACAGATACTTATAGAATCAAATTCTAAAGCCACAGAAATATTTCGAGAACAAATGATAAAAAGTAAACCATGTTAATTACTATAAATGCAGCGCATTTTGAGAAGGATCGTCAATCTTACTAAATTTAAAACAAAATAAACAATGCATTGGGAACAGAGCTGGTGCAACTGAGGGTAAGGCAAGTTAGTTTGCAGGGGAATGAATGCTGCTACAGTCATGAACAGATGAACAGTGCACTATCTGTAGGAAGGAGGTGGTTACACATGCCATCATGTACTTGCTTGGAGCTCTTCTTGTTTCTGGGGCTCAACTGGCCAAAAAGGAGTAAATACACTAACACATAAGAATAAGAATAAGAAGAGGAGTAAATACACTAACAGATAAGAATAAGAATGAGGAGTAAATACACTAACAGATAAGAATAAGAATAAGAATGAGGAGTAAATACACTAACACATAAGAATAAGAAGAGGAGTAAATACACTAACAGAAAAGAATAAGAAGAGGAGTAAATACACTAACAGATAAG
>JAOYSI010028104.1:10826-32058 GCA_025775065.1 Hiodon alosoides
AATAAGAATAAGAATGAGGAGTAAATACACTAACAGATAAGAATAAGAATAAGAAGAGGAGTAAATACACTAACAGAAAAGAATAAGAAGAGGAGTAAATACACTAACAGAAAAGAATAAGAATGAGGAGTAAATACACTAACAGATAAGAATAAGAATAAGAAGAGGAGTAAATACACTAACACATAAGAATAAGAATAAAAATGAGGAGTAAATACACTAACAGATAAGAATAAGAATAAGAATGAGGAGTAAATACACTAACAGATAAGAATAAGAATAAGAAGAGGAGTAAATACACTAACAGATAAGAATAAGAAGAGGAGTAAATACACTAACGCATAAGAAGAGGAGTAAATACACCAACACATAAGAATAAGGAGTAAATACACTAACAGATAAGAATAAGAATAAGAAGAGGAGTAAATACACCAACACATAAGAATAAGAAGAGGAGTAAATACACCAACACAAGAATAAGAAGAGGAGTAAATACACCAACACATAAGAACTGGGAGAGTGTACAGGGTCCAGAGCACATCCTACAAAGAACCATAACCGTATAACAAACAACATCACAATATTTATTATTTGTAATATTCCACAGTAAGCAGTCTAACTTCAAACATTAAATACATATTTTATGATTATAAGGAATAAGGACTACAGAGCATGTACAAGATGTACATACGGCTTGAACCAAAATTATCATCTACCTATTTTTGGAGTCCTTCCCACGCTACATCATGACAAAGCTGCAACTGACTACGTACACTAAAACAGCATTTTTTTTTTTTGTTTTAAACTAAAATAAATAAAATAAATAAATAACTCAGTGATTGGATTCAGTCTGTCTTTCAGTTTATATAACCTGTGGAGGAGAAATTACCTTCCGGTTGCAATTGAACCTTACCTCTCTTTTTATGGGAAAAGGCCAAGTCTGAGTCAACATTTCTTCTTCCACACTAAAGGTGTCAAAATAATAGACTTGTTTCAGAAATAAGAAAAACACAGTGACTAGTTGATCACATTTAAAAAGCATTCAGATAAGAGGTTACCGATATCTTTGTGCAGATGACTACATTGGACGGGTGACTCACCAGAGTATAGCCTTCCTCGTCGGACTCCGGCTGTGACAAGTCTGACTCGCTCCTGGACTTGATCAGCCTGAAGCTGGGACTGGCTTGTACAGAGCGGCTCTCAGCAGTCAGGCTCTCACTCCTGAAAAAAGGGATGAAGCCAAGTGTCCCGGTGAGATTACAGTAATCACTGCCTTTTCACACTGTTTAACAGCGAGGAAAGAAATGCCATTAGCACATTCTCTACGGATGCTGGGCGGAATCAACACATGTCGCAGAAACGTATACCAGTTTTTCAAGGTGAAAACATGCAGGCAGTCTCAGGGAAATGCACGACGGCAGCTTTGTGAGGTCACCTGGTCATGAAGCCTGCTCCCTCCTGGGAGCCGGCGCTAGGCAGCTGGGCGGGGCCTTCCTCCTGATGCTGCTGGAGCTGGTTCCCCAGAACCGGACTCACGCCCAGCACCAGCAGGGCGCAGCGGTGGATCACGGAGTTGCAGGCCGCCGTGTACAGGTCCTGGCCCTCGGGCAGGCTGGAGCTGTCTCGCCGGGCCTCCTGGGGGGGAACGGGCTCCTCCTCTCCCCGGGGCACAGACATGGAGCCAGGCCCCGCACTGCAGCTGGCCCGCTCCCTCACCCGGCTGTGGGCCGCTTCCCGCGCTGAGAGGAAACATTGAAATATTTCTGTACCACAAGAGACACAGAGCGCTGGTTAGAGAAGCTGCTGTTGGACTGCTTGGCGTCACACTGTTAATGGACTCAAGCACTGCATTTACGAAGCCTGCTTTCGGGAATTATTTTTTTGGTACAATGTACTTCACTTTAGTCTTTGGCAAGCCAATCACCAAAATCATTTCTAAAACTACGATCATCAAATTAAATTCAGAAAAAAAGAGAATTTTCAGAAAATAACTAACTCAGAATTGATTTCAGATTGTGAGTCCTGGTCATAACTACTGAAAATACTTCTAATAGACAAACCACTCGTTTATTGATTCAGGATAAATATTTCTAGAACCTGGTTTGCGTCTATGTGAACAGAGACCTTTCCATAAAGTACATATGGTTGCTATAACACCTAACTTACAGCCAGCAGATTTGTTAGCACGCCAAGTTTTGAGCAGTACAAAGGCTTTAAATGAGATTAGTGACCTGCAGAACGCATCCTTTCCTGCCTTGGGGTGAGAAGGTTTGGAAAGCACAGCTGACGCTATGCTGCCTGCTTCAGTCGGCAGTACGACTGTACTCACTCCCAGCAGTCATGACCTCGTGTCCCCGCTCCTCCTCCTCCTCATCCTGCTCCTGGTGCCCCTCCTCCCGCTCGCGGTCGGCCCGCTCCTCCAGCTCCGCCTCTTCGTCGATGGTGCGCGTGAAGGAGTGCTCCTGAGGGTCCATTTCCAGGGAGTCCTGATTGTCTGAAATCTGAAGAGCCCGCAGTGTGTCAGGCGGCTGCCGTCACCGTTAGATGTGGTCGCACGCAGCGGCGCTGAAAGAGCCAACTCCACTGGCGCCGCTCATGGGAACGACTCCACAGCCTACCCGTCTCTCTCTGGAAGACGACCTTGTCTGAATGAGCTCCAGGTTCTTGCAGGCCAGCAGGCGGTTACGGACCTTGTACACGCTTCGGTAAACCTCAACCAGAGTCTTACAAGGTTGGTACCTAGGGAAAAATTAAAAAGTTTTAAGTTCATCAACGCCTAACTCTTCACGACTACGGCTGTCTCTTCCAATCAGTTTCCCCAAACAAGCAGCTCCAAAGAGCTAAAATCGACATGAAAGCCAAAGAAAAATTATTATTGTTCACGCGAGTACCGCACCTCCCCTCTCCACAGGCTTGGCTCAGGAGCCCTGTGTGTTTCAGCAGTGCTGCCAGTACAAATCTAGACACTGTGTCCAGCAGGGATTCGTTGCTGAGAGTGGCATTGTCCCAGTCTGGAAAAAATAGGTTGTTCAGCAGCATTTAGAAATTATTTAAAAACCCACTCCATTAAAATTTTAAAAACCTTCTCTGGTAGAAAACAAACAAAAAAATGGAGCAAGGCCTTACCTTTGCTGACAGCATAGTCCTGCATATTCACCCACAGGCTGTTAGTGGGTTCTTTGGTGCATCCCAAAGCCAAATCTACCAACATTGTCATTTCGGGACGCAACGTGCATTCAAGCGGTTTCTGCTCTTCATTACCAGACAAGGCTACTTCCAACAGAGAGCTGATGGAGATATCTAAATGAAAACACACAGACAAACACACATTATATACGAACATCACTTGTCAGAGCAATACGAGTACTAAAGCATTTAAGTAAACGGAACCAGGTGTAGAGAGAGAAAAGTCCCTCATGTTTTATGCTGTACCAAGCTGGGGAATGTCCATTTCCAGGCCATTGCTGAAGAGGGGCGTCTTCAGCCAGTAGCCGGTGTCCTGCTCCTCCAGAGAGGCGACAGCACCCTGCAGCATGCCGCCCAGACAGCGGCCCACCAGCAGGGCCACCGTGCGCTCCAAGTCCACCAGCCACACCCAGGACTGCGCTGGCTGGGGAAGGGGCATGCCTGCCGGATCCACAAAGTCATGGGTGCCTGGAGGGAGAGCGCTAGCACTATCAGGGAACAAAGCGCTTTCTGCTGGCTTCCAGTACTTTACATACGCATTAATAATGCATAAATACTCCAGTTTTATTCTACAACAGATAACCTTTTTGTTAGAGTGCTACAATAAAGGGCAAACAAAAGCCTTTATTGGCGACCAGTGGGGACTCAACCAGCGGGCCGACAACTAAAAGCAGAGTTCAGGAAAGGCTGGAGGTCTCTCACCATGCAGGGGCCACTGCAGCTCCTGGTCCTCCAGCAGGGTGGCGGCGGGCAGCAGTCTGTTGAGGCGGTCCAGCGGGGGCAGCAGGTCCAGCAGGTAGCTGAGCAAGGGCCGAGCCACCGACACGGGCAACAGCAGTAAAGAGTTGACGATCTGACACAGCATGCTGCCGGCCGCTGACACATAGATGACATCTGCAACAGCGACACAGGGATTAGGCACAGCCAGTGTACACACAGCTCATAGGCCCATAATAGCCTATTAGAGGAGAAATTCGTATTTTCCGCAGGGATAAATCTTTAAACAACCCATGTAATCTTGAATACGTTATATTGCCTCCAAAAACCAAATGTCTTTAAAAGTACGCTATGAGGCTATTGTGATGATGTATGATATAATTGAAAATGACCAGCCATTTCACAGCTTAACAAGCGTACCTCTCAGCTTCTCGCGGACGCTGCCATTCCAAGAGCTCTCCTTCAGCAGGGTGGCGGAGCGGGAGAAGATGTCTGTGGCGTGGGGGAGCAGCAGCTGCAGGTGCTTGTGTAACAAAGCCACACTGCTGCAATTCTGGGAAGGAGACAAACACACACATCAGTAGGGTGAATTCTCAGATCAATTACAGCCAAATGGTGAAATCCATCATTATTTGGTTTGTGTGTCTACGGAATCTGTAGCGGTCGTAGTTTTATTGTCATTTTATAAAAGCATTACCTCTGCTGTGACTTTTTTTTTTTAAAGAAAGGGAACCTAAAATTCATATAGAAGCATCTCAACAAAACTGGGCTTACGGACAGACACAACTAGTAATGAGCAAAGTGGCATCAAGTAGCCTCACCTCAGTGACACTGTTGATGTGACAGTAAGCAAGCAGCTGCTTCTGCAGAGAGCACAGCAGCTCATGCAGGTGGGCGGGCTGGCTGCTGTCAGAGGGGGACGTGCCCAGTAGCAATTTGTCACTGTTTTTCTCCAGCTCTCCAAAGGCCTGATCCTAATGAGCACAGCATTTCAGAATTATTCCGTTTTAAACACAATGACGACGATTCTCATTGGAAAAGGTAATCATCAACATATTATGCGCCGGTTGCTTTTGTTCGTTTAATCTGCCACGTTTGCAGTGGGCGTAAAAACCGATCGGTTGGTGATCAATATCGCCTTGGTTAACACGACACGTCAAATCCTGCTACAGGAAGGCGAGCAACAAACAGGGGATTATCTATGACTCATGCTCTGCTGCTGCTCCTCTTACAAAGGAGCTGACGGGGCTGCTCCCCTCACCGTGTAGAAGCCCAGATTCCTCAGCAGCGTCTTCATTAGGATCTCCGCCAAGTGCGTGTCGGGGTGGCTGCCAGGAGAGCTGTAGGAGGGGTCCAGGGGCAGGCCGAAGCCCAGACTGGAAGGAGCCGCCTCCGGGGCGTCCGGAGGAGAGCTGTAGCCCAGCAGAGAGGCCACGTGGGTGTGATCCTGCAGGCTAGTCAGGATGATGTCCAGCTGCATCCTCTACACAAATCCAATTCCCCCCCAACCCCCACAAATCAAGCATGTCAAACCCAGGAAGCAGTGTGTTTCGAAAGGACTGCATATTCTGCTAAAGCCAAAACTGTGGACTAATTTTGCACAGAGTGACCAAAAAAATAAAAGTATATTTTGGTAATCTTATGTGTAGCAAGATTTTTTTAACTACCATAACTTCCAAAATAACCCAACTTTTCATCCCCATGAGTGCAGTCTCTTATCTCATTCACTGGTTTCCTGTTGACTGTTTAGCACTCTATATGGAGTATGGGTCATACAATACTAATTATGAGATTTCATTGCCTTTACCGACAAACTATTTGGTCAAAAAATATATTTTCCACTCAGTGACTTCTGCATTACAACCAAACCTTAACATAAAACAACTATCAAATGGTTATCTTACCACAGTTTTTGGTTTTTTTTTGTTAACACTATTAAGGTGTCAGCATGAAGGCATGCTGTATTTAAAAGGCAATCTCACTGAAGCAATGAGCATCTGTTGGTGCAGATAAAAATAAGAAAAAAAGAAAAAAAACTTCACTATACTGCTGGATTATCACATTAACCAGGGAAACCCACAAAGCCACACCTGTCCTTTAGATAAACTCTCCCATCTATCTGGGCCTTGAGGCAGCAGGGAGTGAAGGAGCTCCATTCGCTCTCGGAGTGGAGGCAGCAGCATGGTGGCTCCCACTGACAAAGTCTCTATAACGGCCTGAAACACAACACAAAAACTCCTGTCAAGGGAATGGAGCAGTCCCAAAGGCTACATTCCATCTACATTCCATTCTAATTTCCCAAGATAGAAATTTCTCTAGAGCCACCTCCTGGATTTCATCAGGCACAGAGGAGTCCATCAGGCGGAAAAGGAGGTTTCTGAGGGGCCTGGCTTGGCGGCCCAGAATGCTGGTGGCCACCCCTCCAGCCAGAGCCAAGGCCAAATGGTTGGACAGGAGTTTGAGACACAGCTTGAGGAAGCTATGATGCTCCCTGCAGAATGGATAATGAACAGAATTATTCAAAGCGACTTACGCAACATTAACCTTTCCCACATTCATAATGGGTCTCAGAACACCAATGCTGCATCAAGTAATTTCATTTAGAAAGAATCTTGATCAAGTTAATACAGTATCCCTTTTGGCCTACTTTTAGTACATGTATACATTTACACATACATGTGGTTATTGGTTTTACATCTTTTGCCATTAACATACATACCGTGAGGATGGAAAGGGCAGAGGCGGAGCCTCGCTGTTGATGCCATCACAGTACCGTTCCAGGAAGGATCGCAGGTGCGAGAAAGTGCTTTCTTCTAAATCCACACAGTAGGGCCGATGCCAAGCGACAACTTGCCTTCAGTGAAGGAGTAACAGGATGAGCTTTGTGATAACTTTACAACGGGACACATTTCAGTATGTGCTGAACAACTGTGCTTTAAACAGCTAAACACCCCAAAAGGACCATGTGCATTTGCAAGGGGTAACTTCAGTTTGTCACCAATGTAGATCAGTTTATTCATCACTTATTAGTTCATCGGACATGTTTATCCAGGGCAAAGTTAACATACAATTTCACAACCCGCACATTCTGCAACCCTTTTACATGGCTGGATTTGTAGCAGAACCTATAAGGCAAAGAGCACGACAGCAACCAACTGTGATTTAAACTTTTGACTTCGAAAAGATCAGTACTGACCTGTCCCGTGGAAGAGCGGTCCAGGCTAAGCTGTGGGAGGTGCCAGCGGAAATCTGCTGGATGGCCACCCCGTCCAGGCCAATGACCTTCTTAGGTTTGGTGATAGGCCCAGTGGAGTTGCCCTGACCGCACTGACCCATAGAGTTATTACCCCAGGCATACACTTCATTGTCTAAAGTTGAAGAAAACATGCGTTAAAAACAAGGCGGCACAGGTGACAGTGGAGCTCATATACATGTTTTAATACATTCAAGGCTTTATATTCTGCTTACAGAAGAAAATGAAAGTAATTGAATGATCAATATCTTTCTTTCTCAAACATACACACTCTCTCTTCTAGTAAGCAGGTACAACAGCACTGCCTAAATTCTTTATGCCAACATTTTTTCCCCAAATTTCAGGGATAAAAGGTTACCATGAGACAAGGCCAGACAATGGCTATCCCCAATGGAAATATCCACCACTCTGGTTGTGGCAAGCTCTTCTATCAGCTTTGGCCTGAGGGCAGTGGCTTCGGACGAGCCACTGCCCAGGCAGGCTCCACAGCCCCAAGCATACACCTAAAAAGAGTGAGAAACAAATGTGCAAACACCTCTCAGGTCTCTTCAGACAAAACCATCAATCCACAAGCTGCCCGCCAGATTCTTAACCAATGAGTCAGGCAAGTAACACTGCAGCTCTAAGCACCAGCTGCACCAAATACATAGAATGGTTTATATACACAATCATCTCTGACACGACATGTTTAGAAAGCTCGAGCAACCAGTAGAATCGCCCTTAAATCAAGCCAACTGGATTTACCTGCCCTGTGGACGTAAGGGCCAGAGAAGACTGGCTTCCTGCACAGACCTTCCGTATAAACATGCCCTGCAAAGCCTCCACAACTTTAGGTTTGTACACCCGGTTTGTGTCTCCGTGGCCAAGCTTTCCTGCAGGGATAAACAAGCGATGACGTTTACGTTTCATCGGAAGGCAATATGAACAAAAGTAGGACATTATGGCGATATGAACTTTAGAATACCGATTCTCTCACCATTGTCGCCTCCCCCAAAGGACCAGACAGTGCGCCCGTCTTTTGACAGAGCTATGGTGTGGGAGCTCCCACAAGACACCTCGCCTACGTTGCTGATGTCTTTGACCAGAGTAGGAATGTTCCTGCTGTTGCTGTCTCCGTGACCTACACACAGTGATAAAGAGGAATGTGAACACTGGGGCTGCGACCGATAAATTTCCCCAACAAGCTGACAGACAAGTTTCAGGAAAATTATGAGAAGCAGATCGCAGATGGCAGAGAAGAGCCGCTAAGTTTTTGCCATAAAAGGTTCTCATTATGCGTTTAACTGTGCGGTACTACTGTTCTGAGTGGATGTGGCACAGGATGATGATAGCGGAAAGAAGCGATGATTACCAAGTCGCCCAAAATCTCCTTCACCCCAGGTATAGAGCTCTCCGTCCTCGCTGACAGCTGCACTGTGCCTGTACCCAGCAGACACGCACACCACCACCTGCTCGACACAGCAAGAGCTCAGCGGTTACGACCAACACTTTAAGCCTACCAGATAACACAACACGGTGCAGTACAAACATACATTATAGTTAATGGAACAGAGAGCTGTATTCCTCTCTGCAATACACTATACAGACCACAACACAATACATGTGTACAGGAACAAATACTGAAATCCCACATAACCCTTCATGAGAAATGGGTTAAGGATGTTCAAAACTTACAATGAGAAATCTACTCATCTTCTCAAAACTGTACCTGCAGAGTGTATACACTGATTTTACATTTGAGTTAATCTTGCCAAATAATCCCCCTAGGTCCTAAAACATCACAGACGATGCAGGAAAGCAATTGTGCACAGTTGTACCTGCAGCAGTGCCACATTCCACTTCTAAGAAACAAACCTTTCCCTGCAGGGGGCCCTGGATGAGTTTCGGGTACTTCTGCGTGGAGCTGTTCCCGTGTCCCAGCTTGCCGTAATCCCCGTCCCCCCAGCTGAACACCTCCCCCTCGGTGGTGAAGGCCAGGGTGTGGCCGTCGGAGCCCTTGGAGGATGACACCTTCTTGATGGCTCGGTGCGGTTCAAAGGTCAGCTTCTTCAGGGTGGACTGGTTGTTGGAGTCCCCAAGGCCCAGCCTCCCGTAACTTCCTTTCCCACAGGCTCGCACGGACCCATCAGAGGATATCACAAAAGTGCAGTATTGTCCAGCTTCAATCTGATGGGCCAGAAGTCAATTGTGACCTGTTTTTTTTCATTATTCATTACACTGTCTGCCACAAACCTTTTACTGCCATTAAACTGGGTCAACCCAGCCAGTATAAAGGGTTTGCATGCCAAGTTCTTTTTGAAGAATAACAATCAGTTCAAGAAACTCCATTTTGCCATTAGAGAGCTGTGAAATGGAGTACTTGGCAGAGTAGATACAATAAGAATGACTAAGTGCAAGATAATACATTATAATAACAATACATAAATAACATAAATAACATCACTGCCATTATAGATAACCGTTCCACAGGATTCTTGGGAGGGAGTGCATTTGGACAGCATATTATTCATGAGAAAATGGTTACAATGATTTATGGTCACGTGTTAAAATGACGACAGTTTGTTGGGACAACTTTACTTCAAACAAAAGAAAACATTGTGGATAAAACTATTTCCCACTAGAGTCAAGCACACAAGCTGATATATTGAAAAAAAATCAAAGTTAAGAGAAATCCATTTCCTTTTACCGTCTGTGCATCAGCAAAGCTGGGAGCCAGTTTGGGCTGCAGTATTTTTTCCTGAGTGCCCTCCACAAGCTGATGGCTGCTGTTACTGCCCCAGACGTAGACCTCACAAGTCTCAGACACAATGGGCGTCTCTCCCGTCTGAATGCTGTCTGGGCTCGCACATGTTCTGGAGTAGTCCGACGCCATCCGGCACACCTTTGTAGTCGGACCAGAATGACCAGAATTTTACCTAGCAACCTAGCGGTTCTAACAGCTCTAAATGGAGAACTCCTGCCCAACCATGATCCTGTTAACCACTGCTAATAGGATCTGCATCCTTTTATCAAGCACGGTTTTGAGTAATTGCAGTTTTTTCTTCATGGCTGTTTTTTTGGACTGGACAGGATGTGTAACCCAACATAGCACCATAAGCCTACAGTTCCCCCCTTCCCTTTGGGAACTCAGCTTCCAGTACATACATTATTTCATACTGGCCTTTTATGGCCTCTTAGCAGAAATCAAATCATTTCAAAAAGTTGACCATGTGAACAATAAAAAGGCACAGAACTCATAGAAGCTTAACCAGCGGGTGAATAAGGGAACATTTTGCAGCATGCAGTTTGTATAATGACGCTGAAGAAAGAAAGGAGGGCAGCGACTTCAGGAAGAAGTGTCAAAGCCAATAGCAGTGTTGGATGGGACTTACTGATTTGATTAATGTGAACACTGTGCAGCACTGTACAGTACTGTGCAAAAGTCTTAGGGACCCAAACTTTTTTACATACATGTATTCTTTGACGTTTATTTTTATCTTATATATTACTACGTCAGTTTTTTTTTAATTTTTAGATTTCAAAACATTCAATTTCCGAAAGAAGAACAAGGGGTTCTACAGCAGATGGTATGGCCTCCAAAGAGTGCTGATCTCATCATCATCGAGGCTGTCTGGGATTACCTGGACAGACAAAAGCAAGCAAGACAGCCAAAGTCTTGGTGCTTGGAACAATCTACCCGCAAGTTGTCTTATAAAACTGTATGACAGTAAATCTAAGAGAATTGATGCAGTTTTAAAGGCAGAGGATGGTTATACCACATATTAATACTGTTTACTGCCTTTAATGGGATTTATTTTATATTTAGAAACTTTTCATTTCATTTTTTTTGAAAGCATCTTTGCTTTACAGAATTTTTACATGCGCCTTTTGCACAGAACTTTACGTATTCTTCTATTGCAAGACACTAAAATTTCTTTGCATACATTCTACATATGTTCTGATAAGCACAATGTTCTTAATTCGCAATGTGAGTATTATGTGACTTTTGGTATATCTTGGCCAAACTCCAGATTTCCTACTGGTAAAGGCCTAAGGTTGAAGGGGCGATATAATATAAGAGGTTGAATATTTTAATTAACATGGTGTCTTTTACCTCTTCAAACAGACACAGTGATGCTTCATACAGAGAGCACAGCCCATCGGATGTTCGAGTGGGTTCCCTCCAGTGACTCCGGTCCGCTGAAGAACCCTGGCAGGAGAAAGAGACACATTCAACACTACACTCACATGTGAAAGACAAAAGCGCACATCAGAAAACAAGGTGAATGCTTTCATGCACCCATAGTAGCTCAGCTTTTGTACAGAAAATGGGGGAAAATATTGAAATGAAAGCTGGGGATCCATTGAGAAAATTAACTGATTAAGTATTAATGCCATAGGTTCCATAGGCGATTACCAAAGAGCGACGCATCTGCATTAAGATGTTCATGAAGCAGTCGTAGCCAATCAGACCCTCCTGGTTGAGCGGCGTTTTATTTTTCTCCATTGTGCTGACGATGGCGGACGCTGCCAGGGCCATCTCTATCCACTCCAAGAGGTAGCGCAGCGAGCCTCTCTGAGCAGCCAGGCCCAGCAGCAGCTCAGAGGCCAGCCGCCGGCCCAGAATGTCCGCCCCCGAATTTGGCATCGTCACACCTTTCAGGAAGGTGGTCACCTGAGCCAAGCAGTCAAGGCCCATTGGAGGGATTTTGCTCTCGTTGGCCAGCGACAGGGGCGGCAGGGAGCTGACCACATCTATGGCAGTGTGGATGACGTCGTTGCACAGGTTGAGGCCCGGCCCCGGCGGCGGCATCATCCAGCTTTGGCGCAGGAGGGCGAAGAGAAGGCTGAGGCCCGTGCGTACTCCCATCTCGATCAAGGCGTCGGTGCTGGAGCGCGGCCGCTCGCTCACCGAGTGCAGGTCGGCGGAGCCCGAGTTGTTCTCGGGAGAGTGCTGCTGCTGCTTCACCTTGCCCTTGTCGTGGTACTTGTTGGACAGGGCATAGAAGATGCGCTGCAGCACCAGGAGCCGCTTGCGCAGCGCTGCGGCGAAGGGGGAGTCGGAGCACACCATCTTGGCCAGGGCCAGCTGGCTGCTGAGGAGGGCGTCCAGGTAGTGCTCCTGCTCATCGCTGGAGAGGGACTCGCGCTCGAAGTCCGGCAGCTGGGGGCCCTTCAGGCACAGCACCTGCTGAGGCAGGAGCACCACCTCTTTGTTGGCCACCAGCTTGGAGTAGAGCACAGAAACGCCCTCTCTGGTGGCAATGGACTCGCTGTCCTCCGTGATCCATGAGCTGTTGAGGTGCTCCAGCCATTTCAGCTTCACCGGAGGGATCATCAGAGCCATTGTGTCACTTAGGTGCCATCAGTCCTGGGAAGTGGACAAAGACAAAACCAACACAGAAGGGTGAGCCACTGCGTTACAGCTGAACTGAACCCTCGTTACAGGGCAATTTTACAGGACCAACTGACACAAATGTATTCTTTTTTTGGGGCATCCAAGATTCAGAGCTCTCGCTCATAACATCCAGTTTTTTCCTTATTTTTTCCCCCCCCATGTACAATATCTAGTGCACATTTTGTTCATACAACTAAATTGCATCACATGCCTTCCAGAGATTTAAAATGTAGGCATACCATTATAAGAAAATAAAACGTAAGCAGAGCTGTTAAATTCATAAGCCCAAATTATACCTTTATATGTTTTTTTATGTTTTATCATAGATAGAAGACTTGGCGGAGGGTGAGCAGCATCCGCCAAGCTGCACCTAGCTGCTTGAAAGCAGACATTTGGTCACATTTCGGTTTTTACTTAGATAAGAAAATGAGCTTGATAAACATTATGCAGTGTGCAAGAAATGTCGAGCCAAGATTAAATACTTCAGCTACACTACAAATATAAGGAATTACATGTCCCGTCTTCACCCAGAGCTAGGGTTAGCATCAACTCCGCAAAACGCAGCTAATCAGCCTACAATACAACAATCGCTGCAATCAACTTTACCTCAGATCTCCGAAAGGGCAAAGAAGATCACACACTCTATTGCAAACGATCTCCGCCCTTACTCGAGGAAAAATACCGGCTTCCGCTTCCTCCTCCGTACCCTGGACCCAAGATACAGAATCCCTGCTCTGAGTTTTTTCACTGACACTGCTATACCTGTTCTGTACAGTGACACAAAATCCAGAGTGATGGAGTCGATGCGTAACGCCAGCCGAGTGGCCATTACCTGCGATTCCTGGATATCAATCGCCACAGATTCATATGTAACGGTAACTGCTCATCATACTTGCGATGACTGGCAGCTAAAATCACATGTGCTGCAAACGAAAGCCTTTTACAAAAGGCACACGGGTGCCCATTTGGCGGAGATTTTGATAAACGTTATTGCAGAGTGGCAGCTCACAAACAAAGAAATAGCCTTGGTTACAGATATAACCAAGGCAAATACAAATATGGTGGTTGCCGCTCAAGTGGGCAAGTTCCCACACATACGATGCTTTGCACACACATTGAATCTGGCCTCTCAGCGTGCGCTGAAAATTCCTGCTGTGTCAAGGCTACTAGCTAGAATCCGGCGATTCTCATCGTTTTTCCACCAGAGCACAACTGCTAAGCACCATTTTCAGGAGAAGCTGAAACTTATTGGTTTGCCTTGTCATAAGCTGAAAACTTTTTCACCATGTGGAATAGTGCATATGAAATATGAGATATTTAGTGCAACAGCCGGCTGTCTGTGCCAACTTGCTATCTCCTGAGGTAAGAAGAGCAGAGAGTGACATCTGCACTCTCAGTGCAACAGATGTGTCCAATGCTGAAGATGCTGTGGAGGCATTAAAGCCAATGAAAGTTGCCACGACTTTGATGTCTGAGGAAAGAAACCCAACTGTGAGTCTCATTGCTCCTTTGACTACACAACTCCTCCAGAACATGACGGACAGCACTGGAGATTCGCCAATGATCCAAGACATTAAGCATGCCATCAAAGCAGACCTCTAGAAGAGGTATACAAGTGAAGATGAAGAGAACATTCTTTACACAGCCTCTGCACTTGATCCTCCGTTTAAGGGACTGCCTTTCCTCACAGAAGATCAGAGACTGGAGACAGATAGACAAGTGACTTCTGAGGCTGCATTACTAGAGGTGACTGCTCCATTTCATTCATGTTTCATTTAAAATAGTTAGAATTAAAATGTTGTGTAGTTAATTAAAGGCTTAATTTAATATAGACAACAGGTAGGTAGACAACAGAAAAAGTGCTTTCTGCTTAACTGGTTGTTTAAGTTATTCTCTCTTGTGTTCAACCACAGAGTGTGAATGCAGAAGGCAGTGAAGACCCTGGAAGAAACTTGGTTACAAGTGAAGAAAGGTCTCAGCCTGAGGAGCAATTCCTGTCTGCCCCACAAAAAAAGGGCCTCATCTTTGCTTGTGAGTCTGCTGGGCCATGCATTCCCTGATGGTCAAGTACAGCCCAGGACATCCTATGATAGGGCAGAGGATGAAATGAAAAGGACCTGTAGTGCACCATCCCTGTCTCTCACTGAGGGCCATTTTCCCTCTCCTAGCTAAGCTAGCACGGAAATATTTTAGTATCCCAGGAACCAGCATCTCTACAGAGAGAGTTCTCTACAGCAGGGCATGTAGTTACAGCAAAAAGCAGCAGCCTGAAACCTGAACTTGTGGATCACCTTGTATTTTTGAGTTCCAATTATTATTTTATTTGCATAAAAGGCAGCCTTTTAAGTTTTATATTTTTATGTATAAGTATTTTTTCCTGTAATAAAGCTGCAAGAGAATTTTATGTTTATAATGTCAAAACTTTATTTTTGTTTATTATATTTACAGTGCACTACAAAAAAAAGTGTTTTGTGTTTACACATACTGCTGAATAACTTGAAAAGGACAGGTTGTCATGTAATTTGACATGTTCTTTTGTTTGAAAACAGCTGGTTAATAAAAAAGCTGAAAGAGAGAGTTTCAAGTGTGTGTATTATTAATAAAAGAATTGGAGGACAAGATGCATCATGAATCGGTTCATAATCAAATTGTTACCCGCTGAATCATAATCGAATCGAATCGTGAGGCAGGTGAAGATTCACACCTCTAGCATTTAACTAAACAAAAGACACGCATATTTAATCACAAACCCACTTACTCCACAAGCTGCATCTAAACTTTACAGGGCAATTAAATATATTTAAATAATAAGAATAGCATTACAGTTAACTAACTTCTGTATTTAAAAAAGATACACTGGATCTTTCAAATTTATTTAGTTAATTGTTAGTAAGAAGTAACGGGTCGACTGAAGTCTGTGAATAGGTTTAGCATCGTCTCAGTGTGAGACTTTCCAAATTAAAACACTCACAAAATGAACCACTTTTCAAATATCTTTACATTTACCAAAAATAGTTGAATTTGCAGCAGACAAAACAGAATTCTCCATTTCACGGAAGCACTCTTACATTTCAAATGTTTGTAGCTTAACAGACGCTTTTATACAAAGCGACTTACAGCACTTACATTTCGACATATTTTACTAAAACAATTCAAGTACCTTCTTCAAGTGTACAACAGCTGCGGCGGGACATGAACCGGCAACCTTTTGGTTTCAAGTCTGCCACCATAACCACTACACCACCACATCTCTACTTCTCTGAAGACAACGCCCCGTCCCCCACCCCAAAAATGTAAATGTTAAAGATAGTTGAGCTCTTAAATATTTACAGTAAACTGTTTTCGCTAGGGTTCAAAACTTCTGCGACATTGAGCGTTTTAACCACAGAACCTTCTTTCTTTTGGCGAGGAACCACGCATGACCAGAGAACAGTCCCTGCTGTGAAGTTGTGGGTTTTTTAAAGCAGGTTTGACTGAATACACACAAACTCAGTGACTGTAACTAAATGGTGTCGAGAAATGTTAAACCAGTTTAATTTAAACTAGTACTACTATGATGTCCAGATCAATGAACGCTCAGATTTTGTGTAATAAAACTTCCCGTCGTGAGGAAATGCACACCATTAAAGTAATATGATCATGGTATGAAAGACAATTAATCATTCAAAACTGTCATTTATCATAGAGAGAGAGAAGCCATAACATTAAAAAAATTTAAATAATCAAACTGGCACCAGGAACAATAATACAGAGTTCCAGGTGACATAGTGGTAAAGATATAGAATTTGAATAGTTCCAGACAGCTCATTCAAAAAACACACTTTTCATGAATTGTCTAAAATAATCTAAACATAGAATGAAATTTATTTTCTTTTCTTTTTTTTTAAGAACGCTCATCTTCAAAAGGTTGATACAATTTCCTCAGCTGGGCGACAATGTCTAAAAGACAAGACAGATTTAATCATAATTGTATAGTTAATTTTTAACATAGTTGTTAAAAATTGATCATTAACCAATTTTGTCAGCTTAATGTTCTTACCTAAACATGCCTGTTCCAATGCAACCTCGAAGGACAGAAACCATCAGACCACTCCTACAGATTTAACCCATTAATAACATACACTTCCTTTAAACTTGGGATAATAAATTAAACTAAATATAACACAAATTTTATTGCATTCATATATTTAAGAAAGTATGAGTTAGGAGAGATGTACAATTAACCTCTTAATGAAAAAATGTCACTAATAAAACTAATATCCAGAAAGTATCCCTTATCATGGTGCAATGACACTGCATTTATTCATTCTTCAGCTGAAAATTTTTTTATATACATTTTGATATTCTAAAATAATCCAGAGCAGCTTTTCTCTGACAATATTTGTTAGAGAACATTATTAAAATGTAATTACATTCATTAAATAAACTAGGAAGTGAGTCTTATTTCTACAGGTTCTCTTCTTGATTGCTTTGTCTAAAAAGGCAACAAAAAAAATCTTTTTTTTTTCTCGAGGTGACTAAGCGACACATGCCTTATTATATATTTTAATGTTCAGGTTAGGAGATTTGCAAGATTCATGTATTTGAGTCGTAAAGATTCGTACTGTGTTTAAGACACCAAAGCAAGCGACTGGCCTTGAACTAAGTTCATTTTCTGTTAAAATAACGGTAAAAAAAAAAAAATTAGATTCAGGGAAAATCTAAATTGTCTTTTTTTGTTGTTTTACCCCTTTTAATATATGGTGCAATCTGAGCAAAGGCCCTGCCCTGGAACTTAAACAGATATCGATCGCCTGGTTTGTTCAATGATCAAATAAGACAGACTTGACTACTCTGTGAACTCACTATTGTCTGCTAGCTATACTTTAGTAAACATTATATATAGCTCACAATCTCTCCTTTCACTTAAGCTCCAGTGAAAAGTACATGGTTTCGGTTTGTAGAGAGCCATTGTAACAATCACTGCTGACAACGCCAAAACCATGCATCATTACAGAACAAAACATTTAATGTAGTGCATTGGACCAACAAAGCCTTGGTATACCCCTTTAGGTGCAATTGATAAACAGTACACAGGTAATCGTTTTCTTTTAGGGCACGATTTTGAAATGTATCCCCGGTTATTACGGGTTTTCCACTATTATTGTTCAACTGACAAATTACTAAATTAAGCTAGACAACTACATAAATGCTACGAGCTAATGTTAGCCAGCATGCTAAATAGCTATATATATGACTATAACAGCCTGTACAAACTGAGAGATTAGCGGTGTACAACGTTAGCGACACACGGCCTTTGCAGAACAAGGTAATGATACTATCAGCGGTTAGCTAGCTAGCTAGTTAGAGCTACTTTAAATGAATATAGTATATGGCTAACCAGTTCACAAAATATGACAGCTCACAGGCTAAGCTTTTTTTCTTTCCTTAAAATATAAATATTTATTAAACCAGCTATCATGACAAAAAAGTAACTGCATTAAAACACCGGAAAGTAGCTTGTTATTTACCGAACTTGCCTTAGCCGGCAATGTAGCTAAATAACTGTTAGGTAGATGGCTAGGTGTAAATAGTATTGCCTCTCTAGCTAACTTGCAAGATGAAGCATCAATGATGATATTCAGCCGGGACTATATCTAACGTTAGCTTGTTCACTACCACTACAAATAAAGTTTACTGCATGCATCGTTAATTTGCGTAAGTACACACGCAAAACGAAAGTAAAGCAGTAAAAAATGGCATTATACCAATCAACTCTGTCATTAAATTTGACACAATAGTATTGCTAACCTAAGGATGCAGGGCCTACAGCCTATCGTTAAGAGGCAGTTATTCGTTAAAGAGAGCCGACTTACCATCAACTGTCAAAGGCCTCTTCAGTGTCTATACGCATTTAGACTTCATTGTAAAATACAAATGTTGCAGCTCAAGCATGTTACCAGCACTGCTTGGCTGATATTAAGGTTCCTTCGTAAACGCTATCTCAGTATTTTGTCTCCGCGGATGCCTGTAGCTACGTACCGACGACGACTTCCTATGCTCGCAGCTTGTGCTAACTTTCACCGCAATGAAATCAAGCAAGCCTCCCAATCCCAGCCAGTACCCGAGCCCCAGCCCCGAGGGCGCAGTGACGCATATATGTTTACGCTTAAAGTGGCCAGGTATTTTGAGTGAAGGAAAAGTATGTGTCGTTATGTTACAAAATACCAATAAGATAATCACTTCAAATGCTTCTGTCTTTTCTTATTGCCAGTTGTGTAAATGTAATAAACTTTTAAACTTTAGTCTAAGAGTATAGCTATATACCGCGACAGAATCGAAAATGATTTCAAGCAGTAGCCCATAGAGATGCTGTAGTACACATTTTGTCTATCTTAATTTTGTGATCCATTCTCCAGGAACACTGAACATAATAGGTGTATTATGATTCAAATACTTCTGAAGATGTGTCTCCAAGTGAAGAAATCTATCTTAAATCTATACTATTACAGTAGATGATTTATGATGAATGAATACTCGGAGGTGTTCTTTCCTAGTTGCATTATTCTCATTAATATTTGTGATTTAAGTTGACAAAAACTTATCTTAAAAATATAAAAATGTACATATGACACTGATTTTTAACTAAATGATAATTGAAAAAATTTATGCAAGGTATTCATGATTAGTTTAAATATTACACAAAATGAAGTTAACCGATATATTAATCATTTCAGTTATAAATGTTATATTTATTTTAGCAGGACATTTATACATATTATTGGGTTTTTAATTGTTAGAATATATATTAAATGTTGATTAATTGTCTTTGATCATTTCTCTATAAAAAATACTAAGCAACATTTGCAATGGAGTAAGACGTAAGACTGTTAAAATGTCAGAGCCAAGCTCGCTGCACCACAAAGATAAAACTAGGCCTATAATCATTTTGTTTCTTAAGTGGTCAAGGACAGAACCTAATGTGAGAAAATAATCTCACGAGAACGTAGGCTGTTTTTATTTTATTTTATGTATTATATATTTGTTTTATAAACTTAAAGAGGCCACGGGAAATATTGTTCATTTGCTTGGTTGTGTCACAGAAACCAATTTATAAATATAAATATAAAAATAGAAATATGGAAGCTGACCACTTCCAATATGATTAAACTTCCCCCCAAAGAATGTGTTTTAGACAACTATCTGGTATACCTTAACTGAATTTGTTTCCTTTATTTACTGAGGTTGAAAGTCACTTTTTTAAAGTACTTTATTAAATGTGTCTCATGGTGCAATAACATCAGCAAACACCATTTATTTTTTGGTTAAAATAGACTTGAAAATGCTTAATTATGGCAGCCATGCCTTTATCTGAGCTGAGCAGTTGCAGAATGAGAGGCCCTGAGAGCTATCTGAGTTGGCAAGTTCCTATGCCTCACTGCACGGTAGAGAGGTCAGAGCTAGACTGCCTCACTGCGGGGGAGAGAAGTCAGATCTAGACTGCCTCTCTAAAAGGGAGAGAAGTCAGAGCTAGACTGCCTCACTAAAAGGGAGCGAAGTCAGAGCTAGACTGCCTCACTAAAAGGGAGCGAAGTCAGAGCTAGATGGCCTCGCTGAAAGGGATAGAAGTCAGAGCTAGACTGCCTCACTAAAAGGGAGAGAAGTCAGATCTAGACTGCCTCGCTGCGAGGGAGAGAAATCAGGTCTAGACTGCCTCGCTGTGAGGGAGAGAAGTAAGATCTAGAGTGCCTCACTAAAAGGGAGAGAAGTCATAGCTAGACTGCCTCGCTGCGAGGGAGAGAAATCAGAGCTAGACGGCCTCACTAAACGGGAGATAAGTCAGATCTAGACTTCCTCGCTGTGAGGGAGAGAAGTCAGATCTAGACTGCCTCACTAAAAGGGAGCGAAGTCAGAGCTAGAAGGCCTCGCTGAAAGAGATAGAAGTCAGAGCTAGACTGCCTCACTAAAAGGGAGAGAAGTCAGAACTAGACTGCCTCACTAAAAGGGAGAGAAGTCAGATCTAGACTGCCTTATTAAAGGGAGAAAGTCAGATCTAGACTGCCTCTCTAAAAGGGAGAGAAGTCAGATCTAGACTGCCTCACTAAAAGGGAGAGAAGTCAGAGCTAGACTGCCTCACTAAAAGGGAGCGAAGTCAGAGCTAGAAGGCCTCGCTGAAAGGGATAGAAGTCAGATCTAGACTGCCTCGCTGCGAGGGAGCGAAATCAGATCTAGACTGCCTCGCTGTGAGGGAGAGAACTCAGATCTAGAGTGCCTCACTAAAAGGGAGAGAAGTCAGAGCTAGAAGGCCTCGCTGAAAGGGATAGAAGTCAGAACTAGACTGCCTCACTAAAAGGGAAAGAAGTCAGATCTAGACTGCCTTATTAAAGGGAGAAAGTCAGATCTAGACTGCCTCTCTAAAAGGGAGAGAAGTCAGATCTAGACTGCCTCACTAAAAGGGAGAGAAGTCAGATCTAGACTGCCTCACTAAAAGGGAGCGAAGTCAGACTAGACTGCCTTATTAAAGGGAGAGAAGTCATAGCTAGACTGCCTCACTAAAAGGGAGAGAAGTCAGAGCTAGACTGCCTCATTAAAGGGAGAGAAGTCAGAGCTAGACTGCCTCGCTGTGAGGGAGAGAAGTCAGGTCTAGACTGCCTCACTAAAAGGGAGAGAAGTCAGAACTAGACTGCCTCACTAAACGGGAGAGATGTCAGATCTAGACT
>JAOYSI010028115.1:0-22143 GCA_025775065.1 Hiodon alosoides
TTTTTCTGATGTATCAAATACTTATGTCATGCAATAAAATGCAAATTAATTATTTAAAAATCATACAATGTGATTTTTCTGGATTTTTGTTTTGGATTCTGTCTCTCACAGTTGAAGTGTACTTATGATAAAAATCACAGACCTCTACATGCTTTGTAAGTGGGGAAACACTGCCGATTTTGCAGGCTATCAAATACTTGTTCTCCCCACTGTACATAAGGGTGATGCCCTGGCCCAGTATAGAAAAGCCTAAAATAAGTTAATCAATTTTTCCCCTCCTTTAGAGCCCGCTGTCTTACCTTGGCTACTCTGGAAATTCTTTTCCACGGTAGAATCTACTAAAAGATGTGGACCAAAATAAACATTTTGTATTCTACTACTATAAATTTAACATAGGAATTTGGATATTTTTAGGTCACTAGTTCATGATTTTGTATCTGAGAGAAGTGAACTGGAAGACATTTTATGTCAATTTTATGTCAATTAAATCTGACAACTCAAAATAACACTGAAAGGGTGTTTCATTTTGTGCAAATGATAGCTACCAGTGACGCATATACAACAAAGGGACATTTTCCTGAGAATTTTAAAAATTTAAATTTTAAATTTAAGCAGATCATTCAGAACATTCAGACTGAAGAGCACCTAAAAAAATGTTTAAAAATTCTAATATCATTGGTCCTTATTTAACAGTGTTGGCATACTTTCTTTCAGAAATGGCTGATATTTTTGACCGTAACCAAAGGTTGAATTTTGGACATGGTTGTTGAGGTCACCTGGGCTTCTTATTAAAGGTTTTATTACTGCCAGGTTGAAAGGATTTGGCAGGGTTTCAGAGGACAAGGTAGAGTTCATTATTTTCAGCATTGGCTGGCAGAGATGAAGATTTATGTCCTTAACGAGTTTAGGTGGAATTGAACCTAATATTCTGGTAAAGGGTTTCAAGGCTGTAGCCATTGGAGAGAGGTCTGCTTGAAGATGTGAAACAGGTAGGTAGCAGACGGCCAAGGTAATGGGTAAGTGTGCCGCTAGATGACATTTCTGCTGAAAATTGGATTTGTCAATCTTATTTAAAAAGTTAATAAAAATCAACACATTTGTGAGACCATAAATTCAAAATGTGACACTATGGACATTTTTGGAAAGTCTTTCTGAAAAGCTGGGAGCTGTAGTTTAGGAATACAAATGACTTTTAAATTTCCAGAGGTCTGTATATAATTATACGTTTTTGGCTAAATGAGACAGTGATTGAATAAATCCAGGTTTCGGGGTACAGTAGCTAAGTTTCATGGAAACAGTTGTGAGGCTGTAGGTTTCATTCAGGATGAAAGGTGTCAAAAAGCTTCTGGAACTGGATTCCAAAAGGCGTATGGAACTGGACTTCTACAAGTCAGCGGTTCAAATTTAAATATGGACCCTCCTGTTGTAAACGTACTTAACCTGAATTGCTTCAATATCAGGTCTGCACACATTGACGAAGTATAAAATGTATATCACTTTGGATACCAACATAATGTAGTTATAATCTAATCTCCTCTGTTCTGGGTTTGGACTACAAGCGCCACGATACAACTTTTAGCTGAGGTGCACCATATTAAAATGACAAGATTATGATTTTTGATTATACCGTTGGGACATCATTTACACATAATATACATGTATATACAGTCTTAATCTGTGCCAGTCATTATAGTTTAACCTCTTTTTCAAGCACTCTGCTATGCTGGAAAACATTTAATGTGGGCTATTACGACTGTTGACCTCATCTCATATGTCTAACTCAACAGCTCAATAAACTTCATTATTTGTGCCTTCTCTGCGGGTGTGTTGCAAAGCGGGGTGTAAAGGTGGGGGCGGTATTAAAAATATGAATTGGGGGCTGTTGCTTTGTAATAAAATTACATTGCATTTGGCAAAAATGCTTTGGGTTTCAGTGGAAGAATTTACACAGGCTTTTACAGTTTTCATTTGGTACAATAATAATAAATGAGGCGATGCCCCTGATTTAGACTTTCTCATGTTCTGAGTGCATTCCATTTGCTTAACTGTCTGTAGCATCAGCAGGAAATATCTCCCCACAGGCCGAGTGGAACATGGTTTTAATAGGCATAGGAAAAATGTTCACCATTTTGATGTTTAAAAGACCCGCCTGGGAAACCTTTAGCTCAGGCTCTAGCGGTCCCATTGGGCCTTAATACAGTGATCTGTTCAGTCTATATCAGAGTTAAAAGTTTTTCATTCCTTGCTTTCTGTATCCTTTCCATCAAAGAAAATCAATGATAAATCTAATCAAATCTAATCAATCTTCATTACAGATACATGATGTATTATTTATTATAACTTGAGCACTGCAATGCTGAAATTTGTTATGACCTGTTGGTGTGACTCAGATAAAAAGTGATACCTGCCCCCTGCCTCCCCCCTCCTAGTCTTGATTATATCCATAACCAGCTCATTTACATTCTGAACACAGCGTCTGCAAAGGTTACATTGTGAAATTGGTTTTGTGAAGTTTCCTGTGGAACTGGGTCAGTTTAATTAGGCATGTTGCTTTGTGCACAGTGGGTTCTCTGCTAAAATTTCTAGCTCATAAAACTAAATTCACATAAAACGGATGGATAGATAAGATATTCAAAAATACAAAATATACATTTTATATAAAATATACAAAAATGTGTATAACTTCAGATGGACTAGCTGTCAACTTCACAGGAATACAATCTCACCATCAACAATAGTAGTATAATATTCTATTTTAACATTTGATTTATTTGACAGATACCTTGATTGAAGTGATCCACGTGGCCATTAAGGAAACAATACTTGGGTGCTAACAGTAAAAACCAAGCAGAACAAATGCGTCAGTGGATACGTAATATTAAAAGACCATAAAAACTGCTAAACAGTGGGATTACAATTACAATTACAGACTATAAAATGCACAACATGCACAGGTACAAACCGGTTCACGTTCTGGGAGGTTAGTCAGGCTAGACGGACATGTCAGAGTTTCTGGTGGAGGGGTGTATTCCCTAAAGTTTGGTGTTTAAGTGAGAAGTTCATTTCTCCACCGGGGCACTCGGGCAGAGGACGAAAGTGCCAAAGAAGTACCGTTCTAGAGGGAAGAAATGGCCGGACAATTTACAACAAGTAATGGAGCTATTTCATTGGCCCATTTAAACTCTTTTTCATTGCTTTTGTAGACTGCAACCCGGTGAGTAAATTAATTGAATCTTCTGAAATTTAATCAATAAATGAGACAGCATATGCTCGTCATGCATTCATTCATACTCGGCTGAGTTTATAGTGTGCCATACTGGTGAACATTTGGCTGTCAAACGAATGAAACACCTGCAATAAAATATGAATCGGTGCAGAGGAAAAGGTAACAGAAAACAAACAACTAAAAAGTCCAAAACTCCCACAGCTTTTAAGAAACAAAATTCAAACGTGCATTTAATGAAACCTCATCGAGACGTGGTGAAAACCACCGTTTTTTATTGCCCCCACAAGAAAATGGGAAGCATTTTACAGTACGTTTGAATGCATGTGGTTGATTTCAGGTCATTTAATGGTATCAACCAATGATAAATGCTGAAAAAAAAAGGAACATCAATTTTGGATGCAAGCCCCAAATTTTGCCTGTGAAGTCTTTAGAGCACTTTGAGGGGAGTATATTGAGGTAATAAAACAGTGGGTTATAACCAATAATAAAATAAAATCAGTGGGGTTGAAACAGTAATAAAGTCTGACAAATGTTCATATTTCCACAGCATATACCTCTACAAATCAGTGTAAAGGCACATTGCAATAGTAAAGTAATCTAAAATGTTTCCCCCTCAGTATTGACAATAAGTCAAAGAAACCACAATGTGAATATTCAAATCATATGCTCTAATTATAGTTCAGTTTGATCAGGACTATACATTTTCACCAGAAAAATAATTTTGATTTAAATTTTAATGCTCATACATGGTCTTTGATATGCATGACTACAGGCACAGAGCAATTTACCATGCTACCTAGAAGATCTCCGCCTCTAACGATAATAAATAGCTGTTATTAAGGATTAAGCCTCACGCTTGCCGAAGACGGGATTTGTGTCTCATTAGCCAGATAACAAGGGCACACACCCCTAATGGTGGACATGCAGTGGACAGAAACAAAGCACCCCTCAGTAGGGTGGTAGACCTCCTGGCACCTAACAGCAGCTTTTAAAATGCTTTACAAATAAGAGCAAGCTGACAGGTTCCGTTCCAGACCCACTGTCAACAGATCAATCTTCTAACAGTGGGTATGACTTAGAGGGCAGCTCTGTCAGGAATTATACATTATGTTATTCTGCTTCAGTGCAAGCCTCATGCTAATCAATTCATTATTCAGGGAATGGACAAGCTAACATTTAGCCTTCTAGGGTGGCTTAATGCCTGCCGTTTAGAGAAGGCACTTTGCTTTTTCTCGCCTCTGCAACCCCGATTGGGCATAGGGTGCAGTCTCAAGTAGTTTTGGGGCAAATGATTACCTTAGTTGATACAAATGCCACACAACTGTATACATGCAGATAAATGTACTATTAAATTGCAGTAGTTTCCCCCTTATTTTTTTAAGTTATAAAAAAGGGTATTATTATTTGTAGTAAATACAATTGATTATATTTACAGATATCTGGATACTTTTAAGATGATGAATCTTATGCAATAGCTGCCATTGTAAACCAAAACATTTGTAATTACTATCTTTGATGAAAATTTGGAGCGATCTGATTGGTCGAAAAAATGGAGCAATCTGCTTTTTGACCAATCAAATCACTCCATTTTATCAGGCAAATAATCCAAATGATCCAAATCGAGTTCTTATCTTATTTCACAGTTTAAACTTTCATAAATTGTGCAATTTGTATTAATTAAATCTTCCACATGCAGAAGGAACATACAATTACTGGGATCGCAGGAACTATGCAACAAATGTACTATGTTCTTTTATTACAAATTTCATGATGTGTAACTGGGATACGGACATGGCTGCCGAAGTCTGCGATGCCGAAGCAAACGTTAAGTTATGTACAAGGTAAGTACCCAAATGGTTTAAAACCAGATGCAGATAGAAATTAACACCCTCAGATCAGCATTACCCTGTTATTAGTTACAAAAAAAGTCTGATTACATTACTTTTTTAACATAATCTGTTATAGAGTGACTGTCAAACAGAAAAAATACCGTGGCGTGGAAACCATGGCAAAAAGTTAGGCCATTGAGTCAATCATGTAGTCCCATGTTACTGAAGGTTCATGCTGGACAGCCCATTTGATTTGGAATTCCTGAGAAGATCAGTTTTGTGCATTGCTTTAGATTCCTACAATATCAATTTTAGACTCAAAGTTATGCAGTTGCATGTACATTTCACATTTTGCTAGACAAAAAGTAAAATAAATTTGCATTTATCTTGCATTATGTCCCAATTTTGAACTACCCAAAATTATCAAGTAAAAAAAAAAACAATAACAAATTAAAACATAAGAAAATGATAAATATTAGCAAATTTTACAGAATACAGAGTAAAAACAATATTTGCTGGTTTTTTTTCCACCCATCAAACTAAACTATGAAAAATTTGAGAGGCTATTCCATGGATTTGGAACTCTATATGCAAATGCTCTTCCTCCAGATTTTGACTTGGTGATTCTTGGTGTAGATTCCCAGCTGTTCCCCATTCTGGAGGAACCCTAACTATAGTCAAATTCTTACCCTGATCAAATGCTTTACAAGGGGATGGGAGGTGCTCTTTTTTTGTGGGTTTTGTGAACAGTGATACATTTTCACAACAGCATTTTCAGTGCTAGGATAGAAGGCAATAGTCTGTCCTGCTCTTTGCCGTGGCACCGCTGAAGCACCCGATTCAAGCTGCACTCCAGATTAACAATGAGCGAGCTCAACAGGTTCCAGCCCCCCCAGCAAAATGGCATTGGGCTGGAAGAATCCTATCTCTGTTGCCAGGGAGCAATCTGTTGTTTATGACAATAGGGTGGAACAAAGGGTACTGCGTGCCACGGAGGCTCTGAGATCAGACAGATCTGGTCTAACTCTGGTCAGGGCATTGCTTTGAAGCAAGAAGGGATGATTACCTAACATTGTAGAGCACAGAGGCACACTCCTGAGTCAAGTATTAAACGTTCCTACTTAGTTTTCTCTTCCTTGGCCTTATAAGCCCTGTAAGAAAACATGAGCATGGGTGCCGTGGTAACACATTAATGCACAGGAAGGGCAATATAACAAGCAGTGTTATGAGCAGCTAAAGTAACCTTTTGTTTAGCCATAGAAATTAAATTGGTTCGCCATGTTTAATACCACTTTATACACACTGACCCTGAAACTCTGCCTCAGGCTGTTTGTCTCTCCATTTCTCTACCCTCGCTTTTTAATGTCAGGTTCATGACTTAATATATGTGCTATTCAAATAATGAACTCCCTATTAATTGATAATTTGTTTAATAAAATAACAACAACATTCTCGATAACAATTAGCATGAAGTGTCTCTATATGCTGTGTGTATACATAGTATTTACTGCGGAAATACATTTGTTCTTACGCATAACTACAAATGTGCACGGTGACACCCCTAGCCAAACTTTACACCAAGGGTGAATTTCGGAGCCGAGTTAATATAACTTAATAAGAGAGATTATAAATAATCCAGCCTGGTTTCCTTCTAAGTCTCGTAAAATACTTTTTACCAATGATCTGAAAAAGTACATTTTGAGGGGACTAATTGAGAGTATCAATCAGTATTTTGACAGATACACCAGCTGTTCAAAAAACCTAAAAACCGTATATCACTATTTGAACATTCTCTGGAGTTCTTTGGTCCTTCTCACATCTTATTTTCAGATTTAAAGCTTTTTAAAATAAGTACTCTATCACTGGAGATAATGGTCTCTCTCATGTAATTTTACAATCATTTAGAGAGGTTCCTAGTGTGTGTAAAAAATAATTTTTCAGCTGGTGCCAAATTGACTCCTCTATCACTAGGTTAACAGATCTGAAGCAAAATTAAAACTGATTTATTTAACATTTAATATAATAAAAATGAGATTTAATTGGCCTCCCTTGATATTTCTGGCTTTCAAAATTATTTCCCCCTTCTCAATAAAATTTATGTTAAATTATTATTTTAACCTTTATTTGGTTACGTGCTGGAGCAACAAGCTCAAAAAAATTTGGGGAAAATTTTGTTATGATCACACATGCTGCATCTTTAACCAAGTTAAAATTCTACGCAATTGATGCCCTATTGATTGATCTATACCTTTTCAAGCCTACACCTAAACATAAACAAAAGACAATTAGAAATTCAAAAAAGCAATCTTTGCCAACCTTTGGGCTTGATTTGATATCCTCATACCAGAACCTCACCTTTGTTTCATATTCACCAAATGGGATTCTGGGCACTTGAGTTTTTCTCCCCCCTTAAAGCTGGCTTACATCAATTTAAAAACCAACACAGGCTAAAACACTACGGAGACGCACCCTCTGGGCTAAACACATCACTATTCCAGTGTTGCTTACTTCTGAGTAACAACATTCTTATTATGATCAATTTTATTGTAAATAACTCCCAATTTTCTGCCATCATATTCTTATCAAGTCCATTGTTTCAAATATCCCTTCTTTTCTCCCCATTCCCCATATATGCACATTGTCTGTGGAGGTGATATAAATGGATGCTGAATTAGAAATAAAGACAACCACTTCTCTCAGCTGAATCCACAAACAGCTTGTAGTAAAATGATGCATTATGGGCCACTCAGCCAAATGGCAAAGAAGCCAGGAGGTTACAGATGACTTTCATCTCATAGCATTTTGTTGCTGCATATGATTAATTAATAATGCACGGCAAATCCCTTGATCGAAAGGCTGAATGAGGTCCATTATTTTAGCATATTGGTGTGGCTCGTAATGTTTGGTAGAATAGATAGCATGGACAAAGTTAATTTTTGGTGACAAATTAAACTAAGGGCTCTATTTTGCCAAAGATGCAGCTGGATTTACGCAGTAGCAACCATATTTGAATTTACATAGTGCATCTGGAAAAGGCTTTGCCATGGAAATACAAAACAAACTATAAAATATGACAGAAAAAGATTAGATCAAATTAGACATTAAACTTATTATAGGATATCTATTTGAAAAATAATTACTTGTTGGTGTGGGACACAGGACAAACAGTCTGAATTAGGGGCTGTCCTGATATTTTCAGGATGGTTGATCACCCTGTCTGCAGTGGACAACTGGTAACAACTGAATTGTGTCCTCTGCCATATCCAAAATAGCAGTTTGTCATTATATGGGACAATATAGGCTGTTCAGATTCACTATTGCTCCACCCATACCACATCTAGACTATCGTTTCTACTTTGAGCTAACCCTTTAAACAGTTGAGTTTGCTCAGGCTCCCATTAAAGTGCCATGAGTAAAAGTAAACATTGGCTTAACCACACCTCAGTTCGCTGGTGCCAAGGCTTAGTGTCTACCTCCTGCTTAAGGGCATGGCACTAAGATCATTGAAATCTGTAATAACAGTGTATTTACATAGTAATTACTGCATAAATACTTGAGTTTTTATGTAAAGTTACATTGTAGTTATTAGTAAAATTTTAACACAATTGTGTACTTAATCTATGTAAAAATTGCTAGTTATGCAACTACAGTGTAACTAATTTAACACAATTTCTCTGTGGTTGTTACACATGCAATTACACATATTGTTAACGCTTCAACCCCTATGCTATACTTTTAAGTCTGTAACTCAATTTTGTAACTGCTGTTAAAGAAAGCAACACATTGCAAGTATAATAAAGATTACAAAATGGCCCTGGCCTCAATATGCTTTCCACATATAAACAGAAACACATAATGCAATTGAGTGAGATATCTGATTTAATAACTCATGTGTCCATAGCAAAATACAGAGCAAAGGCAGCTTAGTCTGGTCTTTCTGTTTTCTTGGTTGTTGTTCTTGTTTTTGTTCTAGCAGCAGGGACCAGAATGCCATGCAAAAACAAAAACAAAAAAATCACGCAATTAGGTGTGTAGTTATAATCTGTATCTGCCCTTTTAGGAGTCTGTAACCGGAGGCATGCAGACACTGGACCGTCTCTGCTGACTCAGTAACCTGCTTAAGTCCCATCTGCGAACAAAAACCTTCATTAACATTCAGAGCAACAGAACTCCTCCTGTGAAGTTCTCATAAATAAATACAATGGCTCTGGAGACAATAGCTCGAAGCTTCGAATTTAGGGAAATATGTCATTTAAGGATTCTGAGTCTGTGGCATGCAGCTTGGAGACACACCCCCAAGCCCTGAGGACGCTGGCAGTCAAGCTGAGGGGACCATGCCCAAATGAAGAACCTCATTACGCACCTGAGGGTGGTTGCACTGATGGTAAACACACTCAGATGCCATCAATTAAAGATAGCAACAAAGAGTGACAAAGAAAGGGAAGGTTAGACTAAAAAGTATGGTTTTGTGGCTGTGCCTTTGAGTTTGGGTCTGGGCTTATTTGATTAGTTAACTGGAATGTTAATTTAAAAAGGTAAATGATTAAAAGGATATTTTATTTAGGATCTCCCCAAAGTGGAAGTTTTGTTTATTGTCAGCGGATATCTGTACAACCCCGCAACTGCATGGTTGTTTTTTGGGAATATAGATTGTTTGTGGTTAATTGGGAAAATGACTGGGTTTTGGTCTCTGACCTAGCCATTTAAGGAGTTTGTACAAACTAGGTATCAGTTGTGCTTTGAGTTTTGTTGGGTTAACGGTGTTAACTGCTTCCACCTGGCCCATTAAAGTTGTCGGTGTATTTATCCAGGTCTGTTCTGTGTTTAACATGCCGAATAAAAGTGTAAACACTCCCTTGGTGTCCCTGTCTCCAGCGGCTTCCAAACCGGGCATGCCCCGGCGTGCCACAGACTCCCCTATGAGTATAAGTTATCTCTGCCTTAATATCCAAAGCATTTGTTGAAACACTGTAATGTCTGTAGATAACCTTCATGTCCAGCAGAGCAGTCAACAATTAATTACAGTACCTAATAATAACAACAACAAAAGCAATAATAATAATAATAATAATAATAATAATATTGATAATAAAAACTATATTTGTACAGCAGCCCCTATTGTGCAAAACTAGAGTAAACAGGATAGTACAACTAGAGTAAAAGAAGCAATACATTGTAATTGTGTAACTCAAATGTCAAATGTATAACCCTCATTTTTCATGAATATGCACAATCTTTGTTTATTTGATCTTTTGCAAATTCAGTCTGGCCACTTATTTATTATTTTCAATACAAATGTTCTGTTGTAATTTCTTGACCAAATCAAAACTTTTTATTCAATTATATTCAACAGTGTTTTCTCTTTTTTGGTATGTTACTTCTTTTACTCATGAAAAGAAAAAGCTATTAAACATGGTTACGTAAAGTACAATTAGTGGGTGGCCAAAGATTTGATTTGGTCCTAGCCTTTATCATTCAAATGCCACAAAAGTAGAAGTCTAACATTTTTTTCTGCAGGTAAATTCTAGAATGATTCTTAAAAGATAACATGGTAAATTCCTAAAAGTTAATGCAAATTGTATTGGATCTCACAAATCTCACAACGTCTATTTCCCAGCAACCTAATTTGTTCTTGCTTGTGTCTGTTGAAATGAAAGCATTTTACTGCTGTGAGAGATATAATGACGTTGAATCACTTTCAAATTGTCATTGTGTATAATCCAGAAAGGCAGAAAGGGAAAAAAAAAACAGATTTGGAAATGTAAATATATCTTTAACACCCGCTGTTGCTTGCCCTCCTGCTGTATCTATGAATGGTTCATGTCATTGACTGCATTACTGAATCCTCACCTTGTAAAATGGATCAATAAAGTGCTCTGAGGGATTCCCCTTGATGTTCAAACAGGAAATATGGTTCATAATATTACTTTATATCTTTTTTTCGTTCTACTTATTAAAATATCATGGTACAATTGTCAGATTGTCGTTAAATTAAACAATGCATGATCCAAAAGTACTTGCCAGGTCATAAAACAAATTTATTGTTCTGCTCATAACTGTATGGCAAAATATTTATGTAACTGATTCACAGAGCACTCTATGCCTGTAAAATAGTGGCCATGGAGTCAATAGGAACACTTTCCTCATAAGAACCTACCAGCTGTTATACTAAAGACCTGTGGAAGTGTCAGCACTATATGTGCTGAATGTTAATATAGAATATAGTAAAGTAAACTCGAGATGCATGTTCTGCATCGCTCTTCACAATGCATATTTTAGTAGTTGGCAGATTTGCTTTCTGGTTTACTAATGCAGAATTTAGCTGCATCCTCAACTTGAGAATGAGAAAAACTCTCCTCCAATCAGAGCCTGTGGGCACAAGTGTAGGTGCTAGATGTCTTTTTAAATCAGACGCATAAATCACAGCAGCAACACTGAGTGCAACACCTTTTCCTTCACAGTAGGAGGTGTGAGATTCTGGGGAATTGGAATATCTACTTCTTTGAAAGGCTTAAAAAGCATATGGTTTTCTGGCTTTTAGTTTATAAAAATGGCCCACTCTGTCTAACACACAAACTCTGTCTAACCCTGTCTGGGTCCAAATCAAAACTTTGGCAACCGCTAATCGCACTTTACATAACTGTATTTAACTGTGATTTCAGTTTATGAGTAGAAAAAAAAGAAGATTATGTAAGGTGTGATTAGTGTTGTTATTAGCCAAAACTTCGATTTGATCCCAGCAGTCTAAATAATACAAAAGCAGAAACCTGTCAAATCCCGTCAAGCTTCTGTTTTGGATCAAATCAACATTTCATTAATTAGATATTTTTAGACTCACTGAGGAAAACCTTTAGCCATTGTAACCACTGACCATTTAAAGCACCTGGCAAGGGCAGCCAGAGATCCAACATGAATTTTTATAGAGCAACAGTTTTAATGAGATGGCAGAAGTACTCACGTTAATAGCAATAATTGATGTTCCTTTATACCCCCAAAAGAAAATTTGTTCTCATGATAGTGGAGTGGTGGGTCTGGTAAGTTTCCCCCCCGAAGCCCTTGTTCTGATTTTTGAACAGGCAGTTTGGTTATTCATTTATTTTTCTATTTTACGCCGTCTTTTATCACTATGACCAAACCCGAGGTCCTTGTTGAAGCCCTTCAGGGTCCAATAAATCCATTGAAAGCTGGAGCATAGTTAATTCAGAGACTGCAGAAATGTCAAAATCACTGTCACACTTTCATGTTTCAAGGACTTTTTTTCTGGCCATCATTGTTGCTATTCTGCTGGTGTGGCAGCAGAAGGAAGGTGGTCTGAAGGAAGGAAGGTGGTCTGAGGAAGGAAGGTGGTCTGAGGAAGGAAGGTGGTCTGAAGGAAGGAAGGTGGTCTGAGGAAGGAAGGTGGTCTGAAGGAAGGATGTCTGAAGGAAGGAAGGTGGTCTGAAGGAAGGAAGGTGCTCTGAAGGAAGGAAGGTGGTCTGAGGGAGGAAGGTGGTCTGAAGGAAGGAAGGTGGTCTGGGGAAAAGGGAGAGAAGGCCATCTGCCCATCTTCCCACACACGGGCTTCACATCAGGCACATTTTTTCGTGGGACATCGAGCTGATGGGGTTGGAGCCCTGAGGCCCATTTGGCAGAATTTGTGCAAGCATTAACTTAGACTTAATAAAACAGATGAATATTAGGTGGGCTGGGACTTGAGTTAGGAACGGCGCTAAAACGGGCACATGCTGACTGCTCCCTCCTGGAATACTCAGGGCCATTGTCAGAGCATCCTCCAGAGTGCTGCATAAGCAGCAGGAACAGAGCATACGTTCAATCAAAGGGATAACAACTCAGACCAGAACAACTGATTAGATAACTGATGTTAATTAACATGAGTCTCGAGTGAATCTAATGCAAAAAATGCTAAATAAAACATTGAAAACCTCATAAGATTGCTTTGGAAAGCCAGACAAGGTCGCAGTAAGTGGGGGAGATTCTTGAACAGAAAGGGCTTTGTTGTTGTTGACAGTGCTATTAGAAGAAACATTCACATAATACTAGTTCTTCATCTTATGGGTCTCAAACAGAGGTTCATGGAAAAATCCATCTAGAAGTTATCCTTTGCTTTATATAATGACTACTGCCATCAGAGTATTTGATTTAACATTAAATTGAGGCAAATGAACGGATAATAGCTTTTGTAATTGAACGTTTGTTACACCCTGCACACAAGATGACCAGCTAGTGCAAAGCTAAGAGGATCGATTTTTAATTTCCATCTCATTACATGCAACAAACCAAAAACGTTATGTCCTTCATGACAGCCTTGAAGGGGTTAATGGAAGAGCACTCTGTTTTGAATGAGTCGCTGGGATTTTTATTTGCTCTTCCCCGTTCCATCCCAAATATTGTCATCTCCTGTTCCTTCCTGTTTGTCTTTGCATATCATTCGCATTAGCCAAGTCTAATTCGAGACAAAACGCTTTGGACATGCAATTTATTATTAATCCCTTCGAGTGACCCTTGCGTATTCCCTATATCTGGCTAGACAGCTCCTCCAATAGCATCTCACGGCAGACACCTGCTCCCGTCACGGCTGTCTATCACAAATCGATTATTGGGCTTGGGAGAAAAGAGCCATTTCACGTAAGAGCCATTTAACGTCACTGAGTCAAGTAGCATGTGTCCTCTTCATGGACATGGTAAGGGCTGACCCCAGTGAATCGGCATGCTCTCTTTCCAGACGAAACCAAATGCCAATATAGAGCACAGGGAGTGAAGGGAGCCAAGCAGAGGCCTTAGGCACGGGGCACCTCGCTTTAACCGAGCAGCTTTGTCTCGGATCTCCTTTTATCGCTCAGATTTGATTGGAAAGTGGGGACAAAGGTGAAACAACGTTTATCACAACTCAGCTACGTTTTTTGTCAGGTCCAAACCAGCATCTGGAGCTCGAAAGATACTATTTACACAGAGGTGACATTGACTTGGAATAATACTGATGTCATGTGACTGAAGCTCAGCGAGTACCAGAAGAACACTTGCACAAGGACTGTGAGGGTCACGAGGCCTTTCTATTGTGGGAAGTACAGCAGTGTGAATGCGGTTTGAAGGTGGTGCTGCTTGTAGCTTCAAATTCATGTTTTTTAAACTAATTTTTACTCATTACATTAAATAATTCAGTCCCATCTGAAGAGTGAGACAAGGAGCAAAGTTAGCGAAACTTCTGTGAATTACAGCTACAGAAACTTTGTGTAACACCGCATCTTTTGATTATGAAACTGAAACTCAAAGATTATAAAACACTGTGATGGCTTTTTTTACACTGGTGTTGAATGAAACGTCAGATTTTTATTGTTATTGCAAAAACTGCTATGTTGCTTGGAACTGCACCCAAGACCTTCACTCACTGCTTGCTCTTGTGTGTGTGATTGAGTGACAATAAAGGGATTTGATAATTGTCATATCAGAGCAATATGACACTTAGAAAAAATACTCCAAAAATAGTTTGGATTCAATAGATTCTGTCATAAATATGAGAGATGTAGACTTGGGAGAGCGAAAGTACAGAAAATCAACATTATTCCAGAGAGATTCTGCCTGTGACTACAATCAAATGTTGTTTTACCGTGAAGGGCACACCAGATTTCAGATACGTTATAAAGAAGAACAGCTGTATTTCATAAAATAAATTGTACCTGTTATTTATTAATTTGGCTGGAGATAATCCTTTTGCTATAATGAAAAGGAAGGAAGGACCTGCTAAGCTGTTGTTGCTCTGTTGATTCAAAGTTGTGTTCAGAACGTCTGCAAACAGCTGTGAACGACGGCACTAATTTCAAAAGCACTTCTGTGATTTTTCTGTCCTTCTGTGTAATCCAAACGCATAGCATTATCATTATTGTCATTATCATTGTCACGTCATTATCGTCACCATCATTACTGTGTCACAATCAGGTTGAATAAAGTGGGAAAATGGACACTTCCATTGGGGAGGTTGTGCACCGTTGAGCAAATACATGCCAAGTGGGCCTATAATGCATTGCTAAAATTCGCAGTACCATTTGGAGTTTAGTTTACATTTTGGCGGCATTGTCTAAAGTGATATGGGCTAGAGGGTGTTGTTATCTCCCTTTTCTACCCAGAACCACTTTGCCTCTTGAAGGCTTAAATCATGGCAGAGCAGTAAAAACCATAGCAGCAATTAAACCTCTTTTACAATAATTACTCACCGTCTGTGTGTTTTTTCCCCATAATTTTACAAAAATGATTATGTCTTTCTAGGCTGGCATTATATTAGGTCATGACTTGTCTCTAAGCTACGGAGCACTGTGGTGAAATACAAAATTGTGAAAACAAAACTGCGTGGACACTGTCTGCAGCTCTGTCATGTACTGAAAATCAGGTCTGTCTCACAACGAGCAGTGAGCACTGGCAGTCTAGAGACAGCTTGAAAGTTGGCAGACAGCTCAGATCTTTGCCAATGTCTTCGCCTGCTCTCTGATTGCTTTCTTTTGAACTCCAAACCAGACTTAGCTTACCTCTTTACTTCACTTCATGTCTTTTCTTGTGTTTTTTGTCTTATTCTTTTTTTAGAAAATTTGTTTCTCATTAATTATCTTGGGGATTTGAATGGCCCTGCAATTTTGAAGAACGGACTAACGAGCACGACTTGTGAACACCTGCATAACTGAAAAGGCCCCATTGGCACTTCTGTGGGGCTGCTTCTTTGTCCTCAGACTTGTTTGAATCATTTTAAATGTCAAAGCTAAAGATGAATTCACTCGCAGCCAACAGCAACTGGTGCGTTTTCTTATTCATAGAAGCAGGAACACTCACTTTTTTTTTGCATTTGAACCAAATGCTGCCAGTGTTTTCCCGGATGACTCATTTCGGAACATTTAAATGTGCCATGTTCCTTTTATTATTAATTGGCCAATGAGGGAGTAATTAAAATCCCTTTCAGTCTTCACATTAGGTGATGAAATCACCAGTTGAAAAAAAGTTTATCTCACATATGCAAACAAGGTCATGAAACGTGACCATCGTATTCCTGGAACTTAAGCCTTAACTGTGAGCAGACTCTGCTCATTTCACAGCACTTCAGCGAAAGCAGAACGAGGTGCGACCAGAGAAGCCAGCCGATCATGGTTTTGCCTCTGTCTTCCTGACATTTGAATTTCCTCACCGCTAGTTACAGTCCCTGACGGTTGAATCATCAGTCTTCGCTGACTACTGCTGAAGAACCTGCTGCTTCCTGGATTTCAAACACTTTCTGACACTCACCCTCTGGTTAACAGATGAGAATTGTGTCGAATTAATCTGGCACAAATTCTCTTGAGAGCTTTCTTATATTTGAAGCAGGAAAAAACCACATAGATGGCCACACTATCCGCCTGTTTGCACAAACTGAATCAACCATGCGGTCTAGGTCACTGATGCTGTTTCAACGGCATGACTGCAGCCCTCCACTTGCTGATGAGAGCTGCTTATTTATTATCATAGGTTGCTCTACGGTTGAACACCCCTGGAGCCTGATTAGGAGGTACACAGCAGACGTTCGGTTCAATGTCACATCCTTTCACCCAGCAATGATGAAGGGGAATTTCATGTCTGAGGCACTGAAAGGTAGAACAAAAGAAAAGGTTGCATGTGGCATATTGGACATTTGAAGTTGCTTGTTTTTCAGCCGAGGGGCTATGTGCTTTTTGCAATTTGCCTGCAATTCAAAAAAATAATAGTGAGGAGAAATCACCCACTGTAATGGAGTAAGTATTTCCATTGACTCTCTGCAACAAAGAGTGGCCCCACAGGAGCTGCGCATTTAACAGGATGTGTTTCCTTCTACACCTTTCTGGTTCCCCAGAGCTTCTTGTCGTTATTCTTTTCTTCTTCTAGCTTGGTTCATTATTTTATTTCATTTTAGGTGTCTTCTGTTTTTATTTTCCCTGACTCCACAGTGAATCTCTTTGCAAACTGTTTGGCTTAAGATTCTCTTAACTTCCATTCGCCAGTGTCATGTGTGCAGATCCATGCATTGAACTACAGTCAGATGTTTACAAAGCATTTTTGCTAGACAAAATGATTCGCTAGATAATGTCACATGTCTTCTTTCCTAGCTTGCCCTCTCAGACCTCTCAGACTTTTGTTGAAGTCTACATAAGCATTCATGAATGCCATTGTCGGATACGTCATAACAGAAATTCGGCACATGTGAAAAAATTAGAAAAGTTAGCTTGGGTACCTGCAGTTTAATATGTTTAACACTAACTATTCCTGCAGGTCTTACCCCCTGTGGTACGATATGTTGGAAAAGTTGAGAAATGGCAGAACTTTACAGGTCAGTATGTCCCATTTCAGATATAGTGCCTTTCAGGTGCATCACTTTACAGGTGCGTCCCCTGGTATCAGTGAAGGCACCTTTCTGCAAAAGCCTAATGCTAATGCTAAGCGGAATCTGTACATCAAAGCTTTTAGGTTAGAATTTTGAACATAAAGTAGACACAGGAAAATGTTGCCATCCCAACCCTCCTCCAGATCCGTTGTCTTATCAAATTGATTACACAATATAACATGTTGATTAATTAATGTCAGGTTCTCGCCCAGGCTACCTGATGCCCACCTATCACTTAATTGCAGGATGGATGCCGCTGTTTTCTTCCACTGCCCGCTCAAAGGAAACACTGGGGTATAGAAATATGACCATTGTCTCTGAGTTCAGATTTCGTCGCCTGCATCTTCGATGTGCCTGCCAGCTGGAGACACAGAAGGGTGCACAGGTCGATGTTTAGAGGGATGGTTGTCCATGTTCTGCCAGAGAAATCCTAACAGTTTGCAAGGGAAAAAACAACAACCCATGGCTACACCGATGGGGGTTTAAATGCTGTCTCATACAAGAATGATGGACCAGCCCCCACCAGGGTGAGCTACAGTGAGGTGTTCTGTTCGTCTGACAGTGGATTGCATCTGAGCAAGCTATGGAGAGGTGTATGATTCTTTTGGCTACTATAAGATGGGTAAAAAAGTCCAATTTTTCCCGATGTTTATTCAAGGTCATTGCTACCATAAGACAAAAGACACTGGCATTTTAATTCAATTTTTTTCTTTCCACTGATTTCCTCACACACAGTGTAGTTTTTTCCTTTTGCAACTCTTTGGCAAAGGGTCTGTGTTATTTAGTTCTCATCGGGCCCACCAGCCCGTCACTGGCCCTCTTTCCTATAAAAAAGAACAGCACAGGCACCCAGCAGAAACTCGTTTTATTCCGCAGATATTGTTCTTGCCATTGTATTCATGTTTGCTCATCAAAGCACAAGCTTGAGCCCGAGGAGTCTATGGCCCATACAAAGCCCTGGTGCGAGTCCTTTATGTGGTGAGGACTCCCATTGGCATCAGTGGACCAACTGCAATCATTGTGCTCGGGAAGAGTCTTTGAACTGCAACCCAATGCACTTCACAGGTCTTTGTGTTTACAGTTCGGCCGTTTGAAGTCAGCAAGCCGAGCAAAGAGAGAGGGGTGTTGAACAAAGTGCTCAGAGAGAAGGATGGTCGGGTGTTGGGAGAGGGAGAGGAGGGGGCTCTTCAAAAAGATGCCGATCATCTGTAGAGCCAAATAATACGATCATCTCCATATCAAGGTCCTCTTGACTTTGATTTCTCCCAAATGTATAAACAACTCCATCGCATTGTATTGACAGTGCAGGGAATTAAATGAACATGTTAATTAGACCATTGTGTTTGTGTGTGTCTGTCCGTGTGTGCCAGCATGGTGGTTTGATGCTATACCACAATATCAGATAATGGAACATCCTAATCTAGAATTTGACTATAACCCTGGTAATAAATGATGTTATCACTTTGTTCTATACCAGCAAACACTCTCCCTAATTTGCGTTATTTACCATAATATGTCTACTACTGCTGCAACTGCTACCACTATTATTACCCATAGCCGACAAAATTCCCACATAAAAATACCACTTATGATACTTTGTTAAAGAGGTGTGAAGTCATATTTCCTCGTTTTAGCAGAGTTGTATGATTTCTCAGCATTCATCTGTAAGAAGACATGATTATTGTTTTGTCTTTCAGTACAGGGGTGGACGAATGTCATAGTGAAGCTTATTACAGTTATTCTTAGATTCTTAGTATGCTCAGAATTGCCTCTACTCCTGAAGTTGGATTGATGAAAGAATTAATTAATGAAATAAAATCTAATTATTGCTTCATACATGACAGGATCATGTGAAAATGGTTGAAAATCCCTGTCAAGGTGCGTAAATCTCTCTCATTAGTATAGTGATTGACATATTCTTCTCTTTTATATACTTTCTATGAAAATAGAAACTCAAAGCATTAATCTCTACCACAAAGAAATCATGTGCATTCTTGTCAGTTTTGGAATAAAGGAATTGTCTTCTGCTACAGCTGAAACATGCGCTGAACTCAGTCAGTGACAGCATCATGTGTTCAGACTATGCTCTTTTAAGCAAGTAGACAGGTACTTAGGGATTCTTTATGTGCAAGTCAGAGGGAGAATCAGCTGGACAAAACATTTAAGCAACTTTGAACAGGGCATGTTAGTTATCTGTCTGTGAATGGGTTCTTTCATCAGAGTAATGCTCCATGCCACAAGGCATGAACAACTGTCCATCAATCCAATTGAGCAACTGTGGGATGAAATGGAACAACCTATTTGCAGTAGAGATCCTCGACTATCCAGTATAATTACCATCTGAAATAATTTTAAAATGTGATGAGGAAAAATTGTTGCCCCAAAAAAGAATGTCATAGATAGACTGGGTATAATTAGTATCTAGCAGTGTTAAATAAAATATAAATGAACCGTGTCATAAGGATCTCTTAGGGCAGTCTTTACATTAGCATATCATAATGGTAACATTTATCCCAGGCCTTCCTATTACAAGCTTTTTAAAGGTTTAAATATACGTTTCTTTATGCCCTTGTCCTAACTGCCATATGGCAAATTGTAATTCCACCCGGATGTTCTTTCATATAACAACCATTTCAGTTTAGGGAAATCGTGCAATCGTGCATTAAGTTTAATCATGTTTAAGGCAAATTGTATTTTATAATTCTCGACATTTGACCTTTAAAATAAATGCAGTTCACTGGTTATTATTCAGTGGCCACAAACACGTGGGTGCTGCTGGCATAAACACATATTTTGGCAGGAGTGGGGCATCATTCTTGTGTAGGATGACAGGTGGAAATCAACAGTCTTCAAAAGACTGAGTGGGGGGCTGCTTCATCACCAACAAGCTGTCACCTCTGCTAGTGCCTCCTGACGAGGTTCAGGTACCTAAGAGAAAATTCATTTCCTGTCCTTAACCGTGGCTTAGGTCATATTCATTTAAATACTTGGCTGGTGGACTCCTGTGCGGCACTCAGAAGTACCTCATACACACTGTAAGCTCCTAAATAAGATAAATGACACGGGCGTCTATAATGCCACCAGACACAGCCATTAATCACCAAGCTAATATTGCCCTGACAGGCTGAGCTGGGTGACCCACTCCATGGTCTGAGTGTTAAAGGAGAAAGTAGGAGACAGCGTGGCTCACATTTGTCTCATGAGTAAATGAACGCTCAGCCTTTTCACAGAGGACAAACCCACTGTTTATTGACTGACCGAAAGAGACACACAAATTAAATAACAGAGCAAGTGATAATTTGGTCCAAATATCAGTTTTACATGTTACAGAGGTCATTAAGGATGAGTTTCCTGCAGAAGGTTATGTCACCTACGGGATCTGAGACAAGAGTGATTGGTTGCCTGAGCGGGTGATTCAAGTCTCTGGTTGGGAGTTTGTGTGGCGGTTTTGGGACTAGGGTTTGATTTCTAGCCGGAAGTCCAAAGTTCTGAAACGTAAATTACACACGCATGAGGTGGAAACAGTTTTGCATTTATGATATGTTCCGGGAACAATAGTAACTCAGTGTAAATTATGTCACACACTGTCCGGATCATATATTTAGTCCCTATCCACATGATAATATATGTCGAACTTAGTTGGCACATGTAACAAAGTTACAAAAAATGGATGGGATTGAAGATGTTTCATAAACTCTTTGGTTCTAAATAAAAATAAATAAATAAATAAAAGTTCCAAATACATGTAAAATATATGCTAATGCTTCTTGAATACATATTGTCCACCCACAACACAAAACCGTGCCAAGTGTGGAAACTTGGAATAATTCACGTAAGTAATGCATTCTTCTCTTCTTTACAATAAATGAATAACCTACACAAAACCGAAAGAAAAGACATGTTCGATGAACAAACTGAAAGTGGTACCATAGCACAATTTGGATTCTTGTTCCTGAGCTCATTGTTCTTCCTCACACTAACACAGAGACCTGACAACAATAACAACAGAATGTGCCACTCACACAAATGAGGGTATTTCAGCAGTCTCAGACAGAAGACACACCTGGTGCATGCTGGGTGTATGTTACAATACTGATATTAAAAGAATATGGGATGAAAAACTTACTACAAAACAAGACCCAAAATGGCAGGGTGGGAGCCAGCCAATCTGAGCCCACAACGTGTAGTGTAATGCTTTTAATGCTCCTAAAACAAACTATATAATCAAGAGACAGTAAACACAAGGAGCATACAAGTGAATACACATCTCACATCTGGCATACTGTCTAGGATATATGTTTACCACATATCGGTTTTTATTCACTACTGGGCTTTATGAAGCACAAGGCATCCTAATGGAATCCGGCTGCTGAGACGTTAAGTGCCCTGTCAGAGCCTGGATGTGTTTGATCAGAAGGCTGACCTGCCAGAGCCTGGCTGTGTTTGATCAGAAGGCTGACCTGCCAGCGCCTGGCTGTGTTTGATCAGAAGGCTGATTTGTCAGCGCCTGGCTGTGTTTGATCAGAAGGCTGATCTGTCAGAGCCTGGCTGTGTTTGATCAGAAGGCTGACCTGCCAGAGCCTGGCTGTTTTTGATCAGAAGGCTGACCTGCCAGAGCCCGGTTGTGTTTGATCAGAAGGCTGACCTGCCAGAGCCTGGCTGTGTTTGATCAGAAGGCTGACCTGCCAGAGCCTGGCTGTGTTTGATCAGAAGGCTGA
>JAOYSI010028126.1:0-18334 GCA_025775065.1 Hiodon alosoides
AAGCGACGCAGCTCCATCTAGCCATTGGAGGACTAAAATGTTCCTGTTTGTTTGGGGTTTTTTTCCTTTCTGCACATCGTGATGGAGGAGAGGGGAGAGGCGAGGCGAGGGCTCGCGTGATGGAGGAGGGGAGAGGCGAGGGCTCGCGTGATGGAGGAGAGGGGAGGGGAGAGGCGAGGGCTCGCGTGATGGAGGAGAGGGGAGGGGAGAGGGGAGGGCTCGCTACATTGTGACACTCCAATGTAGGTTATCCAAAGGTTATCTGAGAGGATACCATCTCCCTGTTGACAGGTTCGCTACTTGGAGGAGGACAAAGTGTTCACAATCGAACAAGTGACTGCCATGCTGCTCACCAAGCTGAAAGAGACTTCGGAGAGCGCCTTGAAGAAGCCGGTGGTGGATTGCGTCATCTCCGTAAGTGACGCTAAATCAGGCGGTCCAGGGAACCTAGAGCGCTCCACTGAAACTGCACTGGCACACACGAGCAGACCATGGAGTGTCACAATGTAGGTCATATCACTAATGGCCGGTGGTTGCTTTCCAGGTGCCGAGCTTCTTCACTGATGCGGAGCGCAGGTCGGTGATGGATGCCACCCTGATCGCTGGCCTGAACTGTTTGCGTCTGATAAACGACACCACAGCCGGTCAGTCCCACAGGACAGGCCATTGGAACCCTAGGACAATTATATTCAATATTATATTCGTAGATGTACGCGATCAGCATTGCGCTGGGTTTGGTTAAATATGCAGAGCTGCTCTTGGCTAACGTCGCTATAGAGTCCTTCGTTCCGGCTTCCCGGGCACCTGAAGGCTTGCAGTACCTACAAGACGGATACGTCTCGCCCGCAATCGGCACTGGCGCTCTCGTGCATGCTGCGTAGCCCGCAGAGTGTAGGAGATGCAGGTGGCTTGGAGGCTACTAGAATTCGTGAAGCCTGGTCGTACGTCCTCACCTTCCCAGAATGTGGTGGTGGTAGTCGCAGCGACAAGCCGGGATGCATTAGCACAATTAGCCAGTGGGACCACCGACATCTCAGGGGCCTCATGGGAACAGATGTGCCAACGATGGAGCGTGCCTGAAAGCAGAATTAGGACAAAGCATTACTTTGGTTGGCCTTTCCCTGTACGAGTAGAAATGTGAGATCTTCAGCATGCGACTGAACCTGGCTCTGCTGGTCCATTTACCTTTAACGTATATATCTTGTGTCTGGATCACAGTTGCTCTTGCGTATGGGATCTACAAGCAGGACCTGCCCAACCCAGAGGAGAAACCCCGCAATGTGGTGTTCGTGGACCTTGGACACTCGTCCTACCAGGTCTCCATTGCTGCCTTCAACAAAGGCAAGCTCAAGGTGGGCTTAAGATTCTTAAACAGAAGATAAAGTTAGAATTCCTCCGGTCTTCTCAGTCTCTAACCGCTGTGTTATGTGCCCAGGTTCTGGCCACAGCCTTCGACCCGTACCTGGGCGGGCGGAACTTTGACGAGGTGTTGGTGGAGCACTTCTGCGCCGAGTTTGGGGAGCGGTACAAGCTGAAGGTGAAGGAGAACCCGCGCGCCATGCTCAGGCTCTCTCAGGAGTGCGAGAAGCTGAAGAAGCTGATGAGCGCCAACTCCTCCGACCTGCCGCTCAACATCGAGTGCTTCATGAACGACATAGACGTCTCGGGGAAGATGAGCAGGTGACGGGGCCGGCCGGCCCGCTGAGGTCGACCCAAGTGTGGGGGAAGTAGAACCTGTACCGCTGATGTTCCGTATCGTCCTCTCTCCCACAGGGGTCATTTCGAGGAGCTGTGTGCCCATTACCTGGTGAAGATAGACGCGCCTCTGAAAACAGTAATGGAGCAAGCTAGTGAGTATTTTGGCACAGCTGCACGTCAATGGCTTTTACATACTGGAGTAAGTAACATGCATGTATTAACACCTAGACATGCACGTATTAACATCTAGACTTGTAAGATTTTACTAGTAAGTACCTACAATAGTAAAAATCTGCGACATTCAAGTCACAAGGTGTTTATATGGAATTTGTTGTTCCGGTCCTTTCACTGTCATAGCTGGCTGTTTCGGGAACTACCTAACAGTCTGCATTGGGCAGATTCACAAAGCCGCTCATCTTGCCTGGTTTTGCCCACAGGCTGCTGTCTAACACTTTGCTTGCCACACATGCCTCTAAATATACCAAGCCTCATGGCTTGCTGCATAGTCAAATCCATTTTGGGGGTTGTTCGTTAGCAGTAAAGCACTTGCTGAGCCAGATTTAGACTGCGGTTGGCGCAGTGCAAGACGACAGCATGCTTGTAGGCTTATTTTTGCCTTCACTATCGATTCGCTTGGAGGCCCCATCATCACCGATTGCATGCTTTTAATTTGTAAAAATGGTATGCAGACCGTCTTTCCAGGTGTCAGTTGTTCCCACACAGTCGACCACAAATGAGCTTACAGAAAAACCCATCTGCCCGTGGGGAGTGCACTAGTCCTGTGAACTGATCTGACCGTAAGCCATGATGTCATCAGGCTCGCGCGAGCAGGCTGAGCTCAAGAGCAGCCTCTAACTCATCGCTTTGAGATGACGTTGATGCCAACTAGGGCTGAGGTTCAGCCGGAGCTCCCCGGGGCGAAGTTAAAGATTTCAGTAATGCTGCCCCCGCTTTGCTCTCATGCCCACCGACTGAAAAGGCTGTAATCTGCCAGTGTGTGCCCTGTCCTTCATGTGAATCATATGCACGGCTCGTGAATTAACAGGCCCACTTTATTTAAACAAAAAAAAAAATGTATAGCCAAATCCGTTGCCATTAGCCATGAACTTTTAATAAAAACTCCTGGCGGTTGAGGTGTAGAACATACTGTAGTGTACATTTCCTTAATTGTACGGTATTAAGCTTTTTGCACATCTGACCTGTTTACAAAAATTCCATTCAAATCATAATCAATGTAAACTTTAGGCTTTTCGACTGTAGCTCTTTGGCTAAAGTTAACTTTAGGTTTATATTTATTTATTTATTTTTATTTTTATTTATTACTTAACAATGTTAACGTAACTGTATCTAGCTACATAGTCAGTCATTTCTTTCTGATGTCGTTTTCTGAAATGACCGATTAGGTGGCGAATGCTAAGCTTTTCAGCTGCTGCTTTTCTGCTAACGTTACGTTAAATATACATGACCTGATCCTTTAAAGGTTGATCTGAGGTATCCTAACGGGCCTGTGTTCTGTGATGTGGTAGAGCTGACGCGTGAAGATGTCTACGCCGTGGAGGTCGTTGGAGGAGCAACCAGGATCCCTGCAGTCAAAGAGAGGATCTCCAAGTTCTTCAGCAAGGATATCAGCACCACACTCAATGCAGATGAAGCTGTAGCCAGAGGGTGTGCACTCCAGGTATTAATGTGACACTAATGTCATCGCACCCGCACTACACCGATTCTTCCAACTTTCTTCCGTCATACCTACTTACCCCCCAGTCACCATGTTGGCACGATATTGAGCAGCAGGGGCATTCTGGCTCCTGTTAATTCTGATTACAAAGAATTACACAAGGGTTCAATTGTAATGTAATCAGATTAAGAATTTGGTTTTGAAATCAGAGATCTAACAAGGTGTTTGTGTGTTTGTGTGTGTGTGTGTGTGTGTGTGTGTGTGTGTGTGTGTGTGCTTGCATTCCCCCCAGTGTGCGATTCTTTCCCCAGCGTTTAAGGTGCGCGAGTTCTCCATCACAGACGTGGTTCCGTTCCCCATCACTTTGCGCTGGAAGTCTACCACAGACGAGGGTATTGGGTAAGCAGCCTTGCACTCTGCTACACAAACTACTCCAACAGACCCACACTCTACTGCACACCCTACTCCACACTCCTCTACACACTGTGCCAACAGACCCACACTCTACTGCACACCCTACTCCAAAAGACCCACACTCTACTGCACACCCTACTCCACACTCCTCTACACACTGTGCCAACAGGCCCACACTCCACTACGCACTCTACTTCCACAGACCCACACTCTACTGCACACCCTACTCCAACAGCCCCACACTGACGTTCTCCATCCGCCTCATACTCATGACTCTTCTGCCTAACAGGGAGTGTGAGGTATACAGCAGGAACCATCCGGCTCCCTTCTCCAAAGTCATTACTTTCCACAAGAGGGAGCCCTTTGACCTGGAGGCCTTCTACAGCTGCCCCCAGGAGCTGCCTTATCCAGATGGTCGGATAGGTCAGTTCAGTTCACCTGCCCAAACGCAGCCGCACTTTACCCTTTTCACCTGCACCTGCCCAGGAAAGCACCATGCTTAATACGGTCAAAGGATGTATAGCAAGAGATAAGATCAAACGCTATTTTGAATAGCTATATTTAATTTTTTAAGTGAGATGTTTGTGTCAGTTTAATGTACACGGTAATCAAGCCTCAGACTAACTTTTATTTTCGAACAGTAAAGTACATCAGGGGAGTTTGACTGAATGGCTCATAACGAAAACGCATAGCTGTAAAGCTAACTATAAATTCAACGTTCCCAATGTTTTCCTGCGGTTTTTAATTGATCGTATCTGAAGGCCCTACGGACCCTATCATTTCATGTTTTACCTTGAAGCTGGCATCTGGTGTCTCAGCCGATTTCCCCCCTCACACTTCTCAAAATGAAGATAAATCCTTCAGTATACAATGGAAGATTTATGACAAGCAGACAAGTGCCATTAAAGCTAAGCCGCACAATACGTGGTTTTCAACGTGTGCTGGTTTGAAAATGAAACCTGTCTATGTTAGGGTCCTGAGAATCAACTTGGCACATTATGGCTATTACATCCGTATCAGTTTTACAGGTGAACTTACTGGTGGCTTTTCATACCGAGCTTATTGCACATGTTTGCTCGATAGCCGTGTAGTCCGTCATGTTCAGCCAACCTTCAGAAGGGAGGCAGATGGCGCACGTGGTTATGTTGGGAACAATGCGGTAACCGAGATTCGCAAGGCGGTGGCTAATGTGGGCTAAATTAGCTATGATGCAGTTTTGACAGAATGCGATTGGGTGAGAAATTCTAAATAGTGACTGGTAAGTACTCAGGCAGCATTCCTGAAATGCTTCACCTCTGCTGTTTTTCCATGACTAAAGTTCCACAAGCTTTGAATTTTGTAATTTCTTTATAGTAAACAGGATCCTGTAGTGTCCTATTTGTCGTAAACGTCAAACGTGGATCCACGTAGATAAAGAAAATGTACTTTTCTTTTCAGAGTTAACAGGATCAGTATTTCCAAATTATCTTGACTGTTAAATGTGTGGATGCGGCCAATTTTGCCCAGTTTATTTCGAGCGCTGTCGGAGTGCTGATCTTGACTGTAAAATGTGTGGAGGTGGCCAATGTTTGCCCAGTTTATTTCTAGCGCTATTAGAGTGCCGCACTGACTCACCCTCCTCCTGGCCCTGTGATTTAAGATGAGACTCCTTAGTGTCCTGTACACCTGATCCCCTCTCTGTGGCTTCTCACCCCCCGTCTCCTTCAGGTCGCTTCTCTGTGCAGAATGTGGTGCCCCAGCCAGACGGGGAGAGCTCAAAGGTCAAGGTCAAGGTTCGAGTCAACGTGCATGGGATCTTCAGTGTGTCCAGCGCCTCTCTGATCGAGAAGCAGAAGGGGGAGGGGGAGGATGTTGCCATGGAGACCGAGCCCGTTTTGCAGAATGAAGGCAAGCCGGAGGAACAGGTGAGAGGACCTCTCTTTGCTTAGGCATTTGGGTTGGGCTTTCTGTCACAAGACATTCACACCATGATTTTCTAAATATACAGTGCCTTTCAAAAGCATTGACCCTCTTCCAGCAGTTTCCTCATTTGGTTGACTGGGTGGTGTGCTTTTAGACTGCAATTAGAACACATAGTTTCAATGTTGTCTTGTCTGACCAGAATACCTTATGGCACATGTTTGCTGTCTCATTTTAAATTATTTTCAAACTTAAAAAAAACCTTTGCCAAATGCCAAGTGTTAGCTCTGGCGCAAAGCCAACACAGCACATCGCCCAGACAACACCATTGCTGCTGTCAAGCACGGCAGTAGCAGTATCCTTGTATGCCGATGGTCCTCGTCAGCAGGGACTGGGAAGCTGCTCAGGATTGAGAGGAAAAACGGATGGAGCAAAGTCTAAGCAAATACTAAAGGAAACCTGTTACAAAAATGCAGCAAGACAATGACCCAAAGCACAAGGTCGAAGCTACGCTAGAGTGCATTAAGAATAACAAGTGAATATCCCTGAGTGGCTCTGTCAGCAGGGAGTGAGGGAAGCTGCTCAGGATTGAGAGGAAAAACGGATGGAGCAAAGTCTAAGCAAATACTAAAGGAAACCTGTTACAAAAATGCAGCAAGACAATGACCCAAAGCACAAGGTCGAAGCTACGCTAGAGTGCATTAAGAATAACAAGTGAATATCCCTGAGTGGCTCTGTAGAAGTCGTGACCTGAATTATTATTTTAGAATCTATGGCTAGACTTAAAATGTCTGTTCATAAACATTGAAGGGTGGATAGATATTTATTCAGACCGGTGCTTAGTTGGTAGTGACATCAGGAAGATCACAGCTGTAATTTCTGATATAGGTGCTTTCCGCCTTCGGATGGACTCGGGGGTGAATACGTATGCAATAAATGTTTCAGTTTTTTTGTTTTTGCAGTTGACGTCAAACTGCTTTCAGAGTTTTTAAATTTTGAGCAAGGTTTTAAGAAAAATTATTTTTAAAAGAAACGTACACATTATTTGTAATTCAACAAAATGGGGTATCGCTGGAAGGGGTTGAATACCTCTGCACGGTGCTGTTTTCCTTCTTGGCAGCACATTTAGATATATCAGTTTGAGTGATATTTTGATTGACACTACTTGGACAACAAACCTGGTCTTTACTCAATATTAAAAGGGGTCACATTCCCTATCTTCTAAAATTCCCATCCTACAGTCTTTTAAATGATCTTTCCCGTTTGAACATTTGATCCAGTGTTCAGCGTTGATATTTTAATTATTCTTTTTGTACCCGTTTTTACTCAAGTCCTTTCTTTCTCTATTTCTGGCTCTGAAGCTGCACCCCTCTGTTCTCATTGAAGATGACAGCTATAACTTTGCTGAGGAGGTTTGTGATCGTTGTGTTCCATTGCCTTCCACAGCTCCTCTGTTCACATTCACACGGACCCAGTGACCCTGACACTCGCACACGGACCCACAGACACGGACCCACAGACCCTGACACTCGCACAAGGACCCAGTGACACGGACCCACGGACCCAGTGACACGGACCCACAGACCCTGACACTCGCACACGGACCCACAGACACGGACCCACAGACCCTGACACTCGCACATGGACCCTCAGACCCTGACACTCGCACAAGGACCCAGTGACACGGACCCACGGACCCAGTGATACGGATCCTCAGACCCTGACACTCGCACACGGACCCGCACACACGGACCCTCAGACCCTGACACTCGCACACGGACCCGCACACACGGACCCTCAGACCCTGACACTCGCACACGGACCCAGTGACACGGACCCTCAGACCCTGACACTCGGACACAGACCCACAGACCCGGACACTCGCACACGGACCCAGTGACACGGACCTTCAGACTCTGACACTCGCACACGGACCCGCACACACGGGCCGTCAGACCATGCCACTCGCACATGGACCCACAGACATGGGCTGACAGACCCTGACACTCGCACACGGACCCACAGACATGGGCTGACAGACCCTGACACTCGCACACGGACCCACAGACATGGGCTGACAGACCCTGACACTCGCACACGGGCCGACAGACACGGACCTACAGACACAAGCCGAACACTTGCACACAGTATGCCTGTAAACCACTGGGCTAGGGTGGGCTATCTATGTGTGGGCCTACTTGGGTTGACTGCTGCCCCCTCCCTTAGCTGTGTCACAGAATACTCAACAAGGAGCCAGTGGAGGGGTCATTGACTGAAATACTTCTCCACGTCTTTGTTGTGTATCCTTGCTAGAATGTGTCCACATGCCCACATTCCCATGTAATTACTTCAATAGACCTTTCAGTGTTTCCTCGTCATCTCCACTCTAGACTGCCCCATGTTTACCAGAGCAGTAGCTCCAGCTGTTTGCTTGAAGCTACATTAGCCTAAATATGTCACTTTGTTGTGGGTTTTGTCAGGAACTGACCTACATGCTCATTGTAGTGTCCAATATTCCATTTAAGACTTTGTAAATAATAAAGAATGTGTTAGGTTTTACAATTATTATTTCAATCCTGAATAATTTCTTGAAGCAGAGTATTATTTGCCAGAAGAGGTCAAAACATGTATGGAAAAAAAAAACATGTATGGTGTTTTTCTGAGTTTTGACCCTCTTTACGCTCTGTAGTCTGAGCTAAGGTGCATGCCCCTTCTCAGCAGGCTTTGGTGTGTTTGGGAACAGATTTGGGCCAGTTGGCTCAGATGGTTTTGGGCTTCAGTGTTGTATAAGTGGTTCAAATGGGTGGACCTGGGCCCGGTGTCATCAGAGCCATCTGTCTCACATCAGCTGTGCTGTGAAGCTCAGACTCTAGATGCCCGTACAGTTAAATGCAGCAATCTCTGGTGTTTGCATTCTTGCTCAAACCGCAACCAACCACATTCTCACCGGCCAGTGCGTTCGGACTTTTACCATTGTTTTATTTGTTTGCCTGCCTTTTTGGCTGTGCTTTCTGCGGCTAAGGAAAGGAAAGGATGTTTTTGGACCGGGCAGGAAAAGTCTTGGGAAATATCACGTAGATGCATTACTTTCGGTGTGCGGTGTTCAGTCAGCGTCTTCATTTAGTGGAGGGGTGTGACCTTAGATGTTCAGGGGAACTGGAGGGGTGTGACCTTAGATGCTCAGGGGAACTGGAGGGGTGTGCCCTTAGAGGCTCAGGGGAACTGGAGGGGTGTGCCCTTAGAGGCTCAGGGGAAGTGGAGGGGTGTGACCTTAGATGCTCAGGGGAACTGGAGGGGTGTGCCCTTAGAGGCTCAGGGGAAGTGGAGGGGTGTGCCCTTAGATGCAAAGGCGGAGTGGAGAGGTGTGCCCTTAGATGCTCAGGGGAACTGGAGGGGTGTGCCCTTAGATGCTCAGGGTAAGTGGAGGGGTGTGCCCTTAGATGCCCAGGGGGAGTGGAGGGGTGTGCCCTTAGATGCAAAGGCGGAGTGGAGGGGTGTGCACCCTAGACAGAGTGGCGTGGGCTGAGCAGACCCAACCGGGAAGCCGTTCTCAGTCACTGTGTTGGGGATTGTGACATTCCGTCTGTCTTTCAGACCAAGATGCAGATGGAATCTGAGGGCCAGAGCCAGGGGGAGGGAAGCAGCCAGCCAGGGGAGGAGAGCGTGACCGCTGCCAGCGGGAAGGTGAGTTTGTGAGGCACTGTGGCGTTCACCTGCGCGTACAGAGATGCCATGCCGGTGCCTCCCTGTTCACTAAGAATGGGGGCCAGGGTGAAGAAAACATGACTGGGTAGCTATGATGGTTACGACAGGAAACCTGGCAAGTCCAGTTCATTGGGCAGCTGGGTTTCTTCCACCCTCACTTCAGTCCTTTGATCACAGTTGTAGATTGTGGGAAGTCTGGGAACTCTCACCCGTTGGTCCAGGTGGAATCTTTCCAGGACTGTAAAGTGTATACAACTACTAATTCCTGCTACAGATGAAGTGAAAAAGCTAAATAGTTTCTGATGTCGGCTCCTCAATATTAGCTTGCTTGCTGCTTTTGACTATGATATAATTTTGACATCATTAAACAAAACAAACAAAAAGCATGTAAAAGGGGGAAAAAATTAGGAGAACCCCCCCCCACTCAGGTGTTCTTCTGGCAACCACCCTAAAAAATGCATCTTGCTCATTTTCTTTGTTGTTTATTTCCTATTATTTTCCATGCAAATAGCTTCAAAGTATGTTACCAAGCTCAGTGACAGTGCATGACCTCCTAATTCTGGAAATCTGTGTCTGGTTAATTTAATCATTGAACACAAGAGGATTCAAGATGATTGAACTACCATGGAACCGTTTATTTCACGCTCCCTCACTCCCCACGGGCTTTAGATGAAAATGTTTTGGTGTTCCGGGCTGTGTTTCATAGGAGGGTGCTGCTGGAGAGAAGCAGGACCAGGGAGCAGGCGCCCAGAAGCCCAAAGTAAAGGTGAAGAGTGTGGAACTGCCTGTGGTGGCCAACACCATCAGACAGCTGGAGAGAGACGTCCTCAACAGCTTTGTGGAGAATGAAGTAAGTGGCGCCGATGGGCCCCACTGGTGGCTGTTGAAAACGTCTCGGCTATTACCTGTCTGAGCTATTACCTGTTGGGTTGAAGAAGCCCCCGTGTGTTCGAGAAACAGGCAGAAATGAGGAGCGCATGAGCTTGGAAAACGGATGGTTTGAGTGGCACTGGTTTGAGCAAAGGTGCTCCTGGAGGGGACACACCAGGGAGTCACAGAGTGACACTGTCGGTCCTTCTGTTCTTCTGGTCCTCAGGGGAAGATGATCATGCAGGACAAGCTGGAGAAAGAGCGCAACGATGCCAAGAACGGCGTGGAGGAGTATGTCTACGATCTCCGGGACAAGCTGTGTGGGATCTTCGAGAAGTACATCAGCGAAGATGTAAGGCTGTAGAGGTGGTCCTCAAAATTTGTGCAATGCCAGGCATGAGTCAGCCATTCGTGCTGATGGGTAGTGGACCCTCATTTTGCATGTGTGGTCTCTCTGCCTGTGTGTACCTCCAGGAGGCTTTTATGAGATCTGGTACACTAGTCATCAAATGTCCCATATTACAGTGAGTTTAGGAATGGGATTGCGCAGGGAATAACCTGGGCTTGCTCTCTCTGAGCAGGACAGCAGCCGCCTCACCCTGATGTTGGAGGACACCGAAACCTGGCTATACGAGGAGGGCGAGGACCAGCCAAAGCAGGTGTATGTGGACAAGCTGACGGAGCTGAAGGTTGGTCCACTTTCAGCGCAGGCCTTCCTGTATCCGTTGTCTGGGCGACGGGGCTGGCGAGATGATTCCTGCTTTTATTCCCTTGCAGAGGTTGGGCCAGCCCATTCAGGAGCGACACCGAGAACAGGAGGAGAGGCCACGGGCCTTCGATGAGCTGGGCAAGAAGATTCAGCTTTTCATGAAGGCTGTGGAGGCTTACAAACAGAAGGTCCGTGCCACCTCCGCTTTGTCCAGTGCGATGGTCTCTTTGATTAATACCGCATCTTAGCTCCACAGAATCACAACTGGCTTCAGTCGCAATGAGGCAGTTGAACCCGTGACTCCCACCAGGCAGGGTGAAGGGGCAAGGGGAATGCAGCCATGGATGAGGTCTATTTTATTGACAATGCTTTTGAGTATACATTCCTACTGGGGTTTTTTTGCCCCTGTCCGAATGTGTGGATACAGGTTGATTTTCAGCAGTGAAAATGGGGCTATTGTCATATAAACTTAGAAACTATAATTTAGATAAGGAGTATTTTGTACTTTTGAGATGATTTGTAAGGGTTCTTGTGTGAATTCATCCATGTTTATTTTCTGTTTAGTAGAATTATTTTAGCTGATACTATTGAAAATGGTGTTGGAGAGATATTGTGTTTGGACTTGAGGTTTTCAATGCATTATGTTGGAATAGAATGTATTAATTTCTCATTCACATATAGGTGATGCCACTGCACGATTCCCTTTTATTTCCAAAATAATTCACAATTGTCAATTGTGAAATTGGATTATGCCTAGTTTTGGTGTGTGTGCAAGCGATAGTTTGTGTTTCCTGATGTTATTAATTATATGATAGGCTAAAATGGGATCGTTATTGTACTGTTGGGACAGGGGTTTGATGTAATATCTATAATAAACAATTAAAGGCAGTACAGGACATGTGACATTTTAATTTGATTATGATGATCAGGAAGGGAATTGTGAGAATGCAGTAGATTACGATCATGGCGTGCTGGCAGTAAAACTCCAATTTTATTACCTGCGGTTTCAGTCTCCATAAATTCTATTAGCAGCCCTGCTAATTGGCTCTAAAATGTGTTTATATTCTAACCTATTGAGAGCATCAGCATCGTTCATGCTGTTTCTTTCATTTCTGCACAGATTTGGCCTGTGTCAGCCTGTGTTGGCCTTTGTTTGCCTGTGGGGTTACCGTCTGCCTGTTGTTCTGCTCCTCGTGCAGGACGAGCGCTACGAGCACCTGGATGCTGGTGAGATGACCGTCGTGGAGAAGAGTGTGAGTGACGCCATGGGCTGGATGAACAGCAAAATGAACGCCCAAAGCAAGCTGAGCGTCACTCAAGACCCTGCCGTCCGAGTGGCAGAGATTGTCGCCAAGACCCAGGTTTGTGCTGCCCTGTACACAGCTTCCAGAAAGCCTGTGGGTGTGGCTCTGGAAAGGCGCTGGAAAGCTGGAAAGCGCTGTAGCAGTTTATATTGATTCAAAGCTATATCCAATCAGGCTAGATCAGAATACATTTAATGAATTCATACATTTGAATAAGATGGTTCAAAAACATGCATGCATGGGCATGTACGTAAGAAATGTTAAAAACAAGCAGCTGTGCTCAGCAAGTATCGCTGTCTGAAGTCACTTTCAGTAGCTTCTCTCCTGTTTACCGATTGCCTCCTGAAGCACAGCTGAGGTCGTATGCTTTTGTGCCAAGGAGGGCCCAGAAGGCGCGTCTCACGCGTCTCTCCCCCATACAGGAGCTGGACCGAGTGTGCTGCCCTGTGGTGAACCGGCCCAAACCCCAAGTGGAGGAGCCGGGGGAGGAGAAGGACCCGAGCGACGGGGCACACAACGGGCCAGCCAGCCAGGCAGACGGGCAGGCCCAGAGCAAGGCTGGGGCCCCCCAGCAGAGCAAGCCTCCGTCTGGGGAGATGGAGGTGGACTGAAACGGCACAACGCCCTATCGCTTCACTCAGACCGTTAGAAACCGCCTACCCGAGGATAGTTTTTCCACATCGACAATTTAGTGGGCTGTTTCTTGTTTCGTTTTTTGTTTTTGTTTTTGCGTATTATTTAAAACATAGTCTCTACTTTGTATATTTTAAATATATTTTTCCATTAAGTTGTTGCAGAGTGTACTGTACCCGGTCCAGGCTCGGGCGCATCGTTTTAGTCATTAACTATAAGATTAGAATATCATGTTTACCTTGGGCTTGTTCCAGAATGAATACTCCTGGCCATATGTGTGTGCATAAGAGAGCGAGAGTGTTGAATCCCAGAGGGTGTATGCCTCTGCACATTGCTTTAAAGTGAAACATGTAGAATTGCAGTCTGCAATGTTATGGCTGAAATGGATTAAGTAACATATGTATGCAATAATACATATATATTTATATTTAAGAACTGAGTTCACTGTTTAGAAACTGTAAATATTGTTCTAATTATTTAAATTGGCCTGTGAATTGTAAATATAGGTGCCTATTCCTAGCGTTGATATGGCAAAGCTTGCAACACCAAATGCATTGCGTGGGATCTCACGTTCCTCTGTTTCATGCATTCCCATCGTTAGGTTTTACATCATCATGGAAACAATTACATGCTACACACATTTAGAAAGTAAAGGAGCACAAAGGGTTATTTTCTGAAAACATAAAAATACCGATATAGTTTGGTGTCTGAAACTTTGGTCAGTCTCTGTTTTTAGGACCATCTACTTAGCGTGCTTGATGTGTCCTACAACTCTGTCCCCCGTGTTTTCACCTTATCTTGAAAACATAAAACCAATTACAATAATATATGTATATGTGTATAAAATAATATTACGTTAAAGCTCAGAAAACTTGTGTTGTGTTGGACGTCACGAGACTGAGGTGAGAGGTGAAGGATGGCCTCCTCTGTTTTCTCTGTGTTTCTTTTCCTTGCGGCTTGACAACAACACTGCTGTTGAACTGCGGCTGGGAACAGTAATAAACCTTGTAGCCCTCTGATTAGTCTGCTCGTCTTTTTTGGAACGTACCTCTCGACAACGCCCCCGTCTCCAGTTGTTAGAAACCGCATGGATTAGGACTCCTACCCTCGCACCTCCGGCCAGCACAGATGCGCTTGTGAACTGACTGGGTCAGCTGATTTTGTGTGTTATAGTGGCAGCCTACCCCCAAACCAGAATTCTGTAATGGAGACCGTGTGCTGCAGCCATGGAAATTGGCTTTCTTTATATATTAAACGGATAAATCTTGCAAAAATTAGTTTACGTCGGTGATGCTTCACAGCGATCTCACGAAACTTGATGCGCATTGATTCTCTTAGTTTACATGGTTCCAGATCAATTCTGCCTTTATAGATAATTAGATCAGATTGATCAAATTCAGCCTTAAAGATGAAAAACTAGCGGATTTTCAGTTTTAAAACCAAAGAAGGTTCTTTCAAGAGCTGGGACCGAAGAAAAGGTTATCTTCATCATCACTCTGCTTGATTGGACTTTACCTCTCAGAAGGCTCAAGGGATGCCTGCTACTTCTGGGCCCTGGACAAGGGGTACCCCCTCAGAAGAACTGGAGGAGCAGACCCCTTTGGACCCTGGACAAGGGGGACCCCCTCAGAAGAACTGGAGGAGCAGACCCCTTTGGACCCTGGACAAGGGGGACCCCCTCAGAAGAACTGGAGGAGCAGACCCCTTTGGACCCTGGACAAGGACAGGGTGCTTCTCACTGCAGCACCAGAACTGCCTGCTTGGATTTCCACTTCTGCCTCTTCAGACATGGTAAAAAAATGTATTTTCCCCCCACATTTTCGTCAAGTAAACCACCGTCAATTTGTATATGCTGTGTCGGTCCGTAGGTCTAGTTCCATACGCCTCAATTTAAATGAATGACTTGCCTCGGTTTTGAGCATGTGGGCACCAAAAATTACGCTATTGAGCGAACGTTGAACGTGTTGTGCAGCCTACTTGGTGTGACTTGATGTGTACATGCAAATGATCAAAAATTGCAATAGAATAAGTTGGACAGAAATGTGGGTCTCGTGGTTCATTACAATGGCTGGGTAAATTATTTTTTTTATAACACTAAAAAAACAAAATTAATTTAAAAGTCCCAGTTTAAAAGTATGCTGTCACTGTTTTTTCATATCGCGTGTCTTACCACCGAAACTGACATAATCCGCACTACTTTCCCCATTGTTTTTTTTCCCTGGGTATACCAAAGTGTTTTAAATATCTAAATAAAATAGCAACTGGGTCATTGGTGTACCAACGAACCAATTATCAAAATGGGCCATGTTCTAAAATTGTGTTATTGAACTGAAAGTAAGGTGATTTTTTTTTTTTTTTAAGTAAAAGTAGGAAAGCAGGTTAATCGCACTGCTTTCAAGAAATACAGCTTTTGTAACCGCTAAACAAGCAAAGCCTCGAAGGAAATAAGAAACTAGTCATTAGATTTTTTTTTTTTTTTTTTTATGTGAGCAGCGTGATCTTGCACAGTGGTCTGCGAACCTGCTGTTGTGTTACCATAGTTTTGCCGTGGATAACAGCCGTCGTTTTTTTATTTTTTATTTTTTGCGTCCATTCCAAATCTCAGGTGCGGGAAAGGGTGGAAAGGGTTATTCAGAGAGCAAACCTGAATAAAACGTAAAGGGGAATTTTAAAAGTTCCATCGTTGGAACAAACAAAAAGAATGTAATTTGGATGGGATGTCTTTTCTTTCCTATATAATTTAAAATGACCAGATGTAGATACAATCCTCCGGGGGGGAAAAACCGTAGGGATTTGGCGGACCAGCTGTTAACCGTCGCACCCCGCGGAGTCATTTATAACAACCTCATTCCTTCTGTCAGGAATTCAGAACAATTTACCATTATTATCTATTTAAATTATTGAGATTAGAATTTCCTACCGCTGTGTATGTTCCTATTCCCCAACAGATAATACTGCATATATTGCCAACCCTTTTGATGATTACATTTAGCTGACTATATCTAGCAAAATATCGTTTAATTTATGGTATAACATTTTATATTTTGATCAATTTAACTATTTAAAAAGTGTTTCTCCCCCACAGGTGGAATCCCAAAAAATGTTGCTTATCCATTCAATATACAAAAATAATTCTGTTCTTCAACAATACGCTCGCCGAGGACTCAACGAGTGTGATTACAATTGGTTTAGATGCACCCGGTGGCTTTTCTAAGCGAATTAGAGTGTGTGGCCTGCAAAGCTATGGGATTCGTCAGTTTCTACGTGACGTTTGTCTGAGAGTAACGGCGCATAATTTCAAAATGGAGGAAGTACAACAATGTTGGAGAAGAAAAATAACAACATCCAAATGTCGTTTCAGCGGATATTTACCGGCTGCAAGATGTCCATAGGAATAATAAAGAAACACGATTTCATTTGATTTGATGATTTTGTGAAGTGCCTACGAAACAAGATGAGTGTTTCAATCGGAAATAAAATCGAGGTAGGTGAGGTCTTGCAGGCCACGGTTTAGCAACTTTTGAAGCAACTGTACTTGTTGTCTTAATCACAATAAGACCGAAAACGCTAAATACGCATGTGTTAACGCTGTCGCTAGTTTACTGTGTATTTTTCAAAATTATTTGACATAATTTTTATTTAACTGTTAGGTCATTACCGCATGCCTTGACTATTCAGGGTAGTATAAACGGGAGCGCTATAGCTACATACACGATTTATTACCATCATGTCGCAAACTCTACAACGCAATTTACCTGTTACATAATTACAGTATCATTCAACTACATGCCAATGGAATAAGTCTAAGACACACGTAATTTCAGACCGCTACATCGCATATTATAATTGCAAACCCTGGTCCTCGAAAGCCACAGTGTCAGCCGCTCTCTTTCAATTAGTATCTTGTTTACACCGGAAGCCACCGGGCGAGACTGTCGCTTACCCAAATAAAGTTTTAAGTTAATCGATTAATAAGTGCACCTGAAATAATAACCACCAAGATCGCAGAGCTAGAAGGACCGACTTTGGCCAGCCCTGTTAAAGACTTGCAGATTCCGAAGTGTTCTTTTATGTCTGGAGTAGTTGACACCTAGTTATGACAAAGTACAACAAATAAAATTAAACCTGTTGAACCAAACGGTATGACGGAACCAGGTAATGAAGTTTTTAAAGATCAATGTTAGCGACCTGGATAACTCAACTGAGTTTACAAGTGTTCGTAGGGATTTTCATTCAGGTGATATGTGACAGCCGGATATGTATTAAATAACATAATATGGTTGCTGCGCTGCATATTTTGCACATCGTATGTACTTTTATGGAAATTGCAATTGTTTAAAAAAGTGTATTATTTACAGTATTTGCATATTTGACAATGAATCTCGTTTGCTTAATAATTTGCTTTAGTGAATATTAAGGGTGATATTGCTAACTTGCTGGCCATCACCTCAATTTACTTCACTCGTGGTAACTCAGCCGCCCCGCTAAAATGTGGTTATTTTGACAGTTGGATTACAATTCCAGACTTGCGAAGACAGATGCGGAAAATAATAATTAGTCTGTTATTTGCCAACTGTTGAGACACCATCTCTAGTTACAATACGATTTAGATTTACCGTTGCTAGGAAACGGAGACGCCACGGCCAGAACTGAAGATGGAGAGGAGACGCGGACCGCCTTTACCATAGCGGGAACTAAGCCGGGAATGTGCATTACAGTTGACTAAACGACCACGCAGTTACCTATTAGCAGCATAGTGTTTGCAGATCGGAAAGTGTTGGAGCTTGGTAAAAATGTTCGACCGCGTTCTACATTACTTATTTCATAACTTGAGTAAAAGCAAATCTCCAGAGAATGGGGAGCAGATGTCAGTGTCAGCACAGGATTTGAGAATAGAGGTAGCGGACGTTTCCCAATTGCCAGATGCATTTGGCATTTCAGATTTTTTTCTGAAATCTTCGTTTGTTGAAATTTGGCCTATTTGACTTAATTAGTTGTAAACAACAGATAATATAATTGAAATGCAAAATACAATAGTTATGACTCTCTTTCACAGGATTTCAAAGTCCTCACCCTCCTCGGAAAGGGCTCGTTTGCTTGTGTATACAGAGCAAAGTCTGTGAACACAGGTTTAGAGGTTGCAATTAAAACGGTAAGTATTTTTTTGTGTGCTTTTTAAAACTATAATTAGTAGGGTTTAGAATATTTTGAAAAGATTCGCTTATATGTTTCAGTTCATAATTCTGATAATAATAATCTTTATATTCTTTATAATTACTGATTTATGTATTTTCAAATCGGTCAGCTATACAAATTGGATATATGAGATAGACACCAGTTACTCAGAGGCTTTTTTTTTTAATGAATGTCACGGTTCAGACAAAGCACCTGCTTTTTACCTGAAGTGGGTGGGCAACCACAAGTCTG
>JAOYSI010028126.1:18434-29997 GCA_025775065.1 Hiodon alosoides
TTTTTTTTTTAATGAATGTCACGGTTCAGACAAAGCACCTGCTTTTTACCTGAAGTGGGTGGGCAACCACAAGTCTGGACAGTTGACTCTAGCGCATATGTGCATAGCAATTATCTAAAGCTGTTGTTAACTGTTCTTGCAGATTGACAAAAAGGCCATGCACAAAGCTGGTATGGTCCAACGTGTCAGTAATGAAGTGGAGATTCAGTGTCGACTGAAGCATCCTTCTATTCTTGAGGTACGTATTATAGTAAAGCCTCTGCACGGCAACACATTTAATAAATTGTTAAATACATAGTAACTGTAAGTCGCCCTGGATATGGGTGTCAGCTAAATGGTGAAGTAATAAAAATTCCTGCCTTTAGAAATAAAGTAAAATATAAGCTAAATATTGATCACAATGTTTTTTTTTTTTTGTTAAACTTTTTTTAATAGCAAAGCTAAACTAAACTTTATGTCAGATTTGCATGCAGTACTAATGTTAGTTGTGTATTTAACGATGTAAATAAAGAGATTGTTTCTTCATTAACAATGTCTTCCAGCTCTACAACTACTTTGAAGACAGTAACTACGTGTACCTGGTCTTGGAGATGTGTCACAATGGAGAGATGAGTCGATATTTAAAAGACAGGAAGAAGCCATTCACCGAAGAAGAAGGTGTGTCATTTACTCATTAAGCCATGGCAACATCCTTATTCATGATTCAGAGATATCTTTACATAAGTGACACATGATACACATGAAAAATACGTGATGCTTGTTATACCTTCTGTAAGTAAAATTCTATTAAATGCAATCGGTATGGTTTGAATTGGGCTTCCCCGTTTCTGGTTTTATTTCCACCTTGTACTATACTTGTTTAAAAGCAAAATATTTTATTATTATATTGGCAAAAATTACAATATCTCTCCTGATGTACACCTCATTGTAAGATATCTTTACCTGTATTAATGCAAATTCAACCATGTTAATGGTCCTCCAGGAGGATTTTAATGTACTAGCTAAATTTAATGTACCTAGCTAGATAAATGAATATTACACGTGCGCTACGCAAAGTTGGAGAGTAATTGCTACCAGTCTTGCATTGTAAACTGCTTTTGAGATTGTCTCTCACTTTCACATTTTTCTGACTTGTATGTTAAGCATTCTTGTTCTTTTTATTTTACCAGCAAGGCACTTCATGCACCAGATAGTGAAAGGCATGCTGTACTTGCACACCCATGGCATCATGCACAGAGACTTGACCCTCTCCAACCTACTGCTCACGAGCAGTATGAATGTGAAAATAGCAGACTTTGGGCTGGCCACACAATTGAAGCTCCCCACAGAGAAACACTTCACAATGTGCGGCACCCCCAACTACATCTCCCCAGAGGTGGCCACGCGCAGCGCTCACGGCCTGGAGTCGGACGTCTGGTCCCTGGGGTGCATGTTCTACGCCTTCCTGATGGGGAGGCCTCCCTTCGACACCGACACCGTAAAGCGCACCCTTAACAAGGTGGTCCTGGGAGAATATGAGATGCCGACGCACGTGTCCCGGGACGCCCAGGACCTGATCCGGGTGCTGCTACGCAAAAACCCGGCCGAGCGGCCCAGTCTGTCGACCGTCCTCGACCACCCCTTCATGACCAGCCGATCGTCTGCCCGGAGCAGGGACCTGGGCGAGACGGAGGGTTCCATGGACAGTGGCATCGCCACCATCTCCACCGCCTGCACCACCTCCTCCTCCAGCAGCCGCCTCCACAGGAAGGCCAGGCACCTGCTGGGGCCTGGGCCAACCCTGCCCAGCCGCATGGTCCCCGCCTCGACCCAGCCGCGCCAACCTAGCCAACGCGGCCCCGAGGGCCCCGACTCTTGGCCGTGCGTGGAGGATCCCAGGAGGCAGGGCAGGAGGGAGGACAGGCGACCGCACTCACGTTACCTGAGGAGGGCCCACTCGTCCGACCGCTCAAGCTCCTCAGTAACTCCAGTCCCAGGCAGGGCGGCAGGAGAGCTGGAGCGGTGTCACTCCGTCGACAGACTGCCCAGCCCTCCGTCCCACAGCTATACTGGGTCCGATCTGCACACGTCCCCACCTGTCATACACGCATCCGTGTACGTTGTTCATTTTTCATTTTACCAAAGTGATTGATACTGAACTGTATATACATTTCAGTACAGATGAAAGCTTAATTTCCAAAGTGAATTTTATGAATTTCGAGTTTTACTGATGTTAGTTTTTTGGTTTGTCTCACTGGATATACGCGTCTTATTTTTCAGCTCCGGATGTTCTTTTCCCACTCATCCATTAAGTCAACAGAGGTTGGAGGGGGCTCCACAGTGGTTTAACGACGGTACTTGGCTTCCTTTTGTTTTTTTATGCCATGACAGGAACTGTATGGTCAACATGTTTTTTTGGAAAACGAGTCATGTTAGTTTTGGATGTAGGAATATACTGCAGTTGTATGGGGGAGGGTCCCCTCCGATTCCAACGGTGAGATAATGAGGCTGGATGTTGGATGTAATGATGTTTTATGTCTCTTTATGCCTAGGGCCCTTCCCAAAGCCCACAGGCACGAACAGCCATAGCTCCAACAGCAGCCACCACGGAGGCAGAGAGGCCCAGAACGATGTCAGAGGGGCACCCGACCACTCCGGTCACCACGGTCACCCTCCTGACCCTCATCATCAAGTGGTGCCCAAGGCTCCCCAGGAAAAGGCCTCCCTGAAGAACACGCTCCCTCCTCTCAGCACCGCCAGACTGAAGCCCATCCGTCAGAAAACCAAGAACGCTGTGGTAAGAAGGCAGTCGAAGCGATCACACTTTCTGTTGTCTGGGCTTCAGTGCCAGGCCAGAAATGCTGTTTATTGACAACATGCTGATTTTGATTGATGTTGGACTCAAAATTCAAGTAGTGCGACCTCAGGCCACCTGCATGCAATGCCTTCTTGAGCAATAATAATAAAAATAATGTTGTTATAAAATAAAATAAGCTTTTCATTGAGGTATAGTATGTTTTGTCTCTGAAATGGCTCTCAAACTGTGTGGAATAATAAACTAAAATCTGCATAAATTATAGATTTTTTTAGAGTTTTAATGAAATAAAAAATGAAATAAAATTTTGTATATTTCAAAATTATAGGGAAAATAAGGGAAATCTAATAAAATAAATGTCTAAGATTATGTAGAAGGTTTCTACCTTGTCTATTTATTAGTTTTTTCATGTTCTGTATTTTTTTGCCATGAACTTTTACTGATTATAGCCACTAGAGACCGCTAGAGGATTACATTTGAGCTGAATATGCCAGCTTTTAGGTGTAAAATATATATAAAATAAATAATTAATTTTTGATTTGTTAAATTTTTTTACATTTGAGCTTGACGCTGGAAAAAAAACAACCTTGCGGTTACACGCCCGTCTCCTTAATCACTACACCACCAATTCAAATTTAATTGGTGTTTACCCATTAATAACTTCATTAAAATTCCGTGGTTTTAGCACATAAATTGATCCATGCAGTTATTGGGTACCCAGTTACACTTTTGTCAGTAAGAACCAAGTAATACTGGGATTACTATTTGTTCAATTACTCATGAATTGGTAATGGTTTCTGTCAGTTACCGTAGCTGAGTATAAATAACCCAGTTAATAGGGAAATGTTTCGAAAAGGCTTTTGTGGCCTGTGGCCCAGCCAGTTGCTACATTCAGCTGTCTCTTTGCTTCAGGTGAGCATCCTTGAGACGGGCGAGGTGTGCATGGAGCTGCTGAAGAACCAGGGCTGCCTGGAGCGAGTGAAGGAGGTGCTCCAGATCTCCAGTGACGGCTCCATGGTGAGACCTTTTCCAGCTGCGCTGCCACCGCCCCCCCCTCACCCCAGTGGTCTGCACTGCCACCGCCCCCCCCCTCACCCCAGTGGTCTCAGCTGCCGCTGCACCCTGCCCGCCCTAGTGGTCTGCACTGCCACTGCCCCCTCCACCCCAGTGGTCTGTGCTGCCGCTGGTCCCACCTCATGCTTGCTTGGCTTTAGAGCTCTGTTTTCCCAGCATTATAGCAAATGTGTGTAATTGTCTTGGTAACCCATGGCTGACTCCTCCTCCTCCCCCTGCAGGTCACCATCTACCAGCCCAACGAAGGGAAGGGCTTCCCTGTGGATGAACGTCCTCCCGCCCCTCCTGAGGACATCTTCATCTGCAGCTATGAGGATCTGCCAGGTGAAAGAGCTCATTACAGAATAATAACGGAACAAAACGATTCGGACTGACTCGTCTTCACACTAGAATATTTTTCAAATTTATGAAAAATATTACTTTTTTTATGTTCTGTATTTGCCATGAACTTTTACTGAATATAGCCAATGTAGATGAATATAGACAAAGAATATTTTTTTAGTTTTTAGTTTTGTGAGGAATTTATTTATGAATAAATACGACACCATGTTTGGACGTCATATTCTGCGTTTGTATTTTAGCTCAGTTTTCTCACTAATCATTGGTATGTTCAACACCTCCATTACAGAGAAGTACTGGAAGAAGTACCAGTATGCCAGCAAGTTTGTTCACCTGGTTAAATCAAAGACCCCAAAAGTGACGCTTTACACCAAGTATGCAAAGTGTATGCTGATGGAGAACTCCCCAACGGCTGACTTGGAAGTGTGTTTCTATGACGGTGAGTCCTGCAGACCTGCAGCAGGAGAATGATTTTAAATAAAATGACACGGGCGTTTCTGCTGCCCTTCCCCACACACCGCACTGCTAGGTAATTTTGGCACGCGCATGAGTCCAAGGGTGAGGTGGGTTTACTAACGGACAGTCCCAAGTAGTCCAGGTGTGAGGTGGGTTTACCCTCAGACAGTCCCAGGTAGTCCAGGTGTGAGGTGGGTTTTTTCTGTTTCATCAGGAGCGAAGACGCACCGGTCTGCGGAGCTTGTGCGTGTGGTGGAGAAGACGGGTAAGGCCTACACGGTGAAGGGGGAGGTGGGGCTGAGTGGCCTGAGTCCTGAGAGCAGGTCCTACGTGGAGCTGTCCGACGAGGTAATCCCACACTCCCAGATACAGCATGACTCTTTAACGGAGACTGTGTGTGTATGTCAGTGGATGCTGGCTGCCAGTTGTACAGTAAGTATGTGTCAGTGAGCGATGACTGCGTCTTTACTGTGTAGGGCCATCGCATGTGCCTGGCCCTGGAGGCCGCTGTGACCACTGAAGAGAAGCATAGCGCCATGGGAACACCTTTCTTCCCCATCACCGTCGGCAGGTGAGACGGGAGAACTCTGGGAAAATCGTTAAGGGATGGCATTATGTGAACTCTGTAGATGTTTACTCTCGCTGTTGTGTTTGAAAACGCCGTAACAAACAGGATGTTTCAAGAGTGAGTCAAACCAGTCAAATGGATGTGTTAGTATCTAATATATATAATCTATATAATTTCACCTGTCTGGAGTGGGTTGTAGCGACATTTCCTCGCCAAATGTTCACCAGTCAACCATGTAGTGTTTATCACAAATGACACCACAAGGGATTACAACAGAATCCAAAATCAATCCTTGGTGGTCCCTTGGCATGCCTAAAAATAGCCTCTTCCCATGAGCTAACCACCACAACAAAACACTGCGCAACTGAACAAACTGCTAGCCGCTTCATTAGCTTTTCTCTCGATATTGTCTCCGCTCCTTATGGTCCCACAGGAAGGGGCTGCCTCTGGCCATGTCATGACAGAAGCACCTGCCCAAAACAGAACAAAAATTTCAAGGTGTGTGTGTGTGATGGGACCCTGACTGTAACACCTCAGTTCTCTTTTTTTTCCTCCTGTCTGCAAATATCTACTTTGTTTGACTAGGAGACCCAGCGTTCCTGATTCCTCCAGCCCCTCGTCCCAGGCTGTCCAGGGGGAGAAGACTCCGGCGGGGTCGGCTGCTGCACCGCCCTGCCTCACACCACCTGCCCAACCTCCCCACATTACCCCTTCGGTGAGCTCCTGTACCTCTGCTCTGTGGGGGCACCTACTTCAAACAAGGAATGTTTTATTTTAACATATGCTCTCTGTACGCCACTGTTTGTCTTCAGATGATCTCTTACGACGGCTCCGACTTCACCTCTGCCAGCCTGGCCAAAAAAAATTCACCACCCTCCACTAAACAGGAGTCTTTGGCGAATGCTGGCAAAGTTCTCAAGTCTGTCTTTGTCCCGAACGTGGGCTGGGCCTCACAGGTGACTACTCGGCCCCTTCTTCTTGCGGTCAACAACAGATCTCACATTAATTTACTTTTCAATGGGCGCTTACATGCATAGGTAGGGTATGTTTGAGAGTGCATTTGGGTCCATCTCCCAAGAGAATTTGGAGCCTGCGGGCTTTGGTCCTTTTTATTCATGACTTGACAGTAAAGGCCCGTATAAATGCTCGGCCAGTGGAGGAGGTCACTGGACCAAAGACGGCAGTGCGCCACCCAGGGTTTGGGAACATGCTGGTAGTCGTTCCCTCCCTGGTTCCTCAATCTCCCCAACTACTCGATACTAGATGGCCGACAAAGGAGAGAATTAAAGTTTTCCTCTTATTTGTACATGACCTCTATTGCAATGCATTTTGATGTGATTACTGTAGTTGGTGTTTAAGCTGGTTATAGAAGCATTGAGATTTTGTTTGGTGTGATCTCTGTCTGCCAGCTTGTGAGTGGAGAGGTCTGGGTGCAGTTCAACGATGGCTCCCAGCTGGTGGTGCAAGCAGGGGTGTCTTCCATCAGTTACACATCCCCCGAAGGACAGGCCACACGGTACCCACCGCGGAGCATTGATGGTTCATTCACAGAGCGCTGGCTTAACCTGTCAGAGTTAGTTTTTCCCTTTTCAGTAGCATGTGCTTACTGCCTTCTCTGATTCCCTCTTCAAGGTACAGGGAGAACGAAAAGCTGCCAGAGCAGGTCAAGGAGAAACTGCACTGTCTGTCATCCATCCTGGGGCTGTTGGCCAGTCCTGCAGGGCGGTGCTAAAGTGCAGTGACGGGGGCAGAGTCCAAACCCAGCTGACATGCTGAAACACCTGCTCTGTCCAGCAAAAGCCCCACAGCATGCTCACACCTATCTTAATATGCTTACTCAAGCTTGCTTGTAAATACTTTTTAGTTTAACTGTACAGATTACTAAAATAATGTCAAAGAATTTATTTTTAATTTTTTTTCCTGTTGTACAGTGTCTTTGTCCAGTGTTTATTTGTAAGCATATTGGTTCTGTTTGTCAAATATTCCAAAGCTTCGATGAGATGTGAAAAAGAGCAAAGCAATAAAGATAGAGGCTGGGTCATTACCCCTTCGGTGAGCTCCTGTACCTCTCTCTGATCAAAGCCAATTTGATTCTACTTGGAGGAGTAGGTAAGAAACACTGCCCTTGTTTTGGTCAGAAAAAAGTCTCAAAGAGTGAGCGGTTGTTTAAAATGTTTATGCCACGTTGCGATTCGTTGCTTAACAAAATATTTTCACTTTCGATGACGGCAGTGAAGAGGAATTTGAAATATATTGAAAACATTGCAGCCGAAGTACTTCTCAATGCTCCATAGACGCCATTAAAGTGATAGCTGCTGTTTCGTTAAGGCAGATACGTCAACATATTACGACGAGCTCGTCGTAAATTGTCTGCAGATGCACACAGACGGTAAAACTAAGGCCCGCGCAGTGAAGAATCAACACGAGATTGTCTCATCCAACTGGAGCAGCGTGTGTTGAAAATGCAACCTACGTCACGATGCGGTGCGCAAACTCCAGAGTCCTGGGTGTTTTTCCGAAGTCTCAGGTAGTAAGATGTCGGCAAAGGTAACATTTGAACTTGAGTGCAACTAAATCAGCACTATTAGCCGGAGCACCTGTATTACTTAATAGTAAAGCGGTATTAATTCCACTGAAAGCCCCTGGTGAATTTGAAGGCCGGGCAGTACCATTGTTCTAAATTTCTTTCAAGGTTTCTACTTCCACATATCCAACGTTTTTGCTGATGTACGTTTATTCATGGGTGAAGTTTGCAATCGACACATTACTAATACATTTCATTTTACATTTTATGTTTTCCTTACTGTACGAATGGTGACTTCCCCCAAACAAAACGGATTTGGTATAAAGCACAATCCAAGATAATGCTAGTTTAAGATGCCTGCAATGTGGAAAACGTTCTCCGTTTTTTAGACCTTTTGAAGTATTTTTTTTCAGGTCGGGTGAAACCTGAAACCATCGTCGTTTTTTCACACAATAAATTTCACTTAAAAATGTTTTTGCCGGTGTTAAACACTGAGTTATAAAAAGTGTAAAAGAAAAAATAATAGCTATTAAGATGAAGATAATTGGAAATTATTTTAGAACTACCTAAGAAAGTTTAACTAAATAAAAATATTTATTATTTGTATGTATTCTTAAAGTTGATATTGTTAAAATTATTAAGGGATTAACAAGATATCGAATTCCGGTAAAATGTGAAACACCGTGCTTGTGTCGTATTCAAATATTTGATACAGTGCTGTCATAGAACTCCCGTGATGCAGTTAACACGTTTGCTGTGGTGATTACCACAGTTAAAATACAAGCGACCACACAAGTCTTTATTTACTAGGCTTGCTGATTCACTAGGGGCAGTGCCGTGGCACGTCGTTCTTGTTTGTTGCCTTACCAGTTTTTTGTTTTTTTTTGGGGTAGCAGTAAGCTAGCTATCTAGCGAAAGTGCTTATCGACAAGGTTGAACAGTTTTATAACCAACTGAACTGTCAGATCTACAACGGAAATGTCTCTAGTGATATATAAATAACTAGCCAACTAACTAATTTGTAAGCGATATATGTTAGCCTGCTAACCGTCTAGACCAGAATAGTGTTGACATTTATAAACCTGGAGTTCGCAAACGTTATGTTAAGCATTTAAATAATACAAATCAGAAGATCTGAGGGGAGTTTATGGAAGTTGGAAATATAACGTGAGGTGACTGCGGATTCTTCAGACAACTGAAACACTACAACAAGCGCGCAATTGTCTCCCACAGAAAATAAATAAGTTTACTAACCTGACACGAGGAGCAGCAAAAATAACTGAAATCTGATTCTGGAACCCGGAAAAGTGGTTATGGAAACGCAAACTCGGGTAGAAATAGTTAGCAAAGTGAAGCTAAATAGTAAAGAAAATGATAAGCATATTTTAAAAGACAATGAAGACAAGAAGGTTAGTCCAAATCAAAATATAATTGCAGCACCGGCACCAACAATAAACCCTTGGAAAAAAGACAGTCCTTCAAATATCAATAAAAATACCGACACCCCAGAAACAGGTATGTGTTCTCTTTACCTTTATGACATGATGTTACGGTTAAATTAATATGTACTTTTCAACGGATAAGGTCAGTAGAATTATCAGGCTAGGTTGCTAATTATCAAATTCTAAAATACTGAAAATCAGATAATGATTTACGAAGAACATAACTACAGATTGGTAATCATATCTGTTGCTAAGTGTCATTAATTTTTGTTATTTACGTACATGGACATAAAAAGCGACCAACCAGAATTGAGAGGTGTGGCCTACAAACTAGTTCCAACAAAGGTGAGGTCAGTGGTTTATATGTACCTAGATAGACAGTCATCTGGATAGCAAATTGTGAACATAAAAGTCGATCTCGTAGATCTGATAAGTAGATTTACTCTAGGGGCTAATTTAAAGACATTCTACAATGTTAATACTACGCCACTGTACTATAATTGGTATTCAAGACTACTTTTCAAAAACAAAGTCTTAAAGGAGCGTATAGGTTTTTTGGATAGAGGGTGATGTTAAATGCAGGAATGAGTTCGTAGTGTTGTGTATATACTATTTATTGTGTTGTTTATTTACTGCGGACATGTCGTTAACTCCCAAAGATAAAATCCTCTTAGACAGCTAGAAGAATGCGCGTTGATTATTCGTTTATATATTTGCGTTATTTGTAGTGAGCGGGGGGAGTTTACATAATCAGTTAGATTTAGTTTGTCTGAGCAGAATTGCTGATGGTTGCACATTCTGATGTTCTTCCATCCCCCAGTATCTGATCAAATTGCGTTGGAGCACGTGGCGTGCTGACAACTGCAACTCAGTCAGTGCGTGCAGTTATTTTTTTGACTCCGCTACAATCGCTGTTAGTTTGTAGAAGATTTGCCTGTTGAATATGTTCGAGGATTTGCCGTTTGAATAGGTCTTAACGAATGTCATTGACTTTACGCACTTGCCCAACCCCATCATAGAAAAAGTATGTTTTGTTTTTTGACTAGAACGTTATACAGTTTATGAGCATTAAAAGTAAACCAACTTTATAACTAACATAAACAGGAATTTCCCCAGTTCTCTCAGTCTACAACAGCCTTCTTTCTTTAGTTCCTTCGTTTCCATTGCTGTTATACGGCCTGTTGTGTAATAACCTGTTATATGGCGTTTGTGGTGGTTGGAGATGGCTCCCTTAGCTACTGTTCAAAGGGAGCTCCAAAAGCTGTTCTGACACACACGGTTACCAAACACCCGTCGTGAGTGAGTGGCATGCACACAGACATGCGCCTTTCTCTGCATGCTCTTACTCACACATACACCCACTTTCACAGATGCACAGAAACACAGTTATGTCAATGTGCACTAGCATTTATTTTTATTTTTTTGTCAACGCAGAAATTTCTAAAGGTATTTTAGTGTGTGTAGTTATAAATTATTTCCAGGAAAGTCAAAAGAGGTGCCGTAATACTTCAAAAAGAAGAGTCAATAGAAATGTCTTTTGTCGTCTCTAATTTCTTATGATGATGTATACAAATATTTGCTAAAAACTTAAATACTGCCATCTTGACCTCCATGTTCCTTTTTAACTTCTATTTAAAAAAATGATGGTAGAGAAAGGAGTTTTTTGGATAATTTATGGTCTATAACCAGAAACTAGATGAGAACATACTGACCACTGGCCTGCTTTCTAATTTGGTAGATTGAAAATCAATTTTTGTTAAAACCCGCAATCTAGCGTGCATGTGAGAGCTAGCAGGTAGCAGGGTGGCCATGGAACTGGATTTTAAACCAATAGGATGCATGCTCAACTCACGGGAGGGCCTCTGCTATCGGAAAGGTACTTCACCTAAATTGCTTTAACCAAGCTGTGTAAATAGGTCAAGGATAAAACTGTAAGCTGCTATGGATAAAAGTGTCTGCTGAACAGATAAATAATATTTGGGAAGAAGACAGTAATGTTTTTTTTGTTTTGTATGCAGCAATGGTATTATAGTGCTATGATGGGATATGCTGGCACCACTGTTTTTCACATTGATCCTGGTAATCCTTATTTGCACTGGTAATATAGTGTTTTACCACACTGGTCCCAGTGATAAAACAGTGTTCCTCCACCCTGGTCCGTTTGGTAATGGTGTTTTTCCACCTTGGTACTGAATGCAATACTGTGTTTATTTACACAACAATCTACAAAAAAAGCTCAATTAAGGTTCTGAATGATTTTTAAAGAATTATAAATTTAAAAAGTGCCTTTCATGAACCTAAGGACGTTTCACAAAGTAAATCTGACGAGATGGCAGAAAGGAAAATTTATATCACAATTTCCTTAT
>JAOYSI010028137.1:0-32049 GCA_025775065.1 Hiodon alosoides
CCGGGGGGGCCCCCTCCGCTTTTTTTTCTAACACGCGCCCCCCCCCCCCCCCCCCCCCAAATCTGCCATCAGAGTTCTTTGTTCATTCAGCAGCGGAACTGCCAGTCAGCTCAAGATAACAGCCTGTGTGTCTGGGATTATTACTGTTGCTTAATAAAAATTATCAAAACAAATCAATTTTTTTTTTTTTTTTTTTTAATTGATAGACAATTGTGAATTGACTGCAGGTTTCCTGGGTGTTTTCGCACCCGAGTGTCCCCAAACCTATGTCTCCTCCACCTCTATGGTGCAGCTGCAGAAGGAGTTTGGCTGGGGCCTTGCACTTCAGTAACACCCTGGAGTTCCGGTCGAAATAAGAGGAACTGATTGGAGTGAATTATTTTATGTATTTTCTTTTAATAAGGAAGTCCCAGTTATGTGTAATAAAACGCTGTGTGTTTTGAGAATATGAGTAGAAATATAATTATTTCTCTACCACGCCCTCTGTCAGGGTTTCGGAGTCGCTGGTTGCTCTTCTATACAAGAAGGCAGGAGTCAACACTCACTTTGTAATTTATTGACGCAAGACAACTGCTTTTTGTATTAACTTGTGGTTTACTCATTCTTTTAGTGTGTGTAATTATAAGCAACAGTGTATGAGTGATGAGTCTGGGTGTAGATCTTATTGTTGCTATCTAAAATTTATGGTAGCGCAGGAAAACGTTTTGTTGTATTCAGTTTAAATTGTTAGTGAACTTCGGCTGTGTACATGAAAGGATGGGATTTGTAGCGGTCTGTTTGAGTAGGTATTACATTTAAAAACATATCTTTGATTATTTTAGGCACCGACAGATTTCATCACAACAGCTCTCTTATGAATCTTGTTACCCCCAGTCTGCACTTTATTTAGAAAATGTATTCCATAATTTTGTAGTTGTCAGAACATTTGTTTCATATATTGATTTTTGGGTGTCCCTGCATTAAGTAGAGAGTTATGTGAACTGGCATTTAAACTACTGTGTTTTTCTGCTTAATCTGCTATCCTCTATTTGGCTTCAATATGGCAACTGCTTTGTGTATTCTACTAAGTGGTTAGATGTCCTAAAGCAAAGATCCAATGTTTGTGGAAAGACTTTTTTGGAATAAATTTATAACGTATGGTGTATCGGGTGGTTTATTTGCTGTTGTCCGTTTTCCCGTTCTCATTCGCTGTTGCACGTTTTAATTCCTTAGTTTCTGGTGAATCTCAGTGTGCTAAAACAGGAGAATCGGATACAGTTATACAGTTGCTCCGATCAGTCCTTATCTGGAGACAGAGATTCCTGATGTAACTTTTTTTTTTATTTGGTCAGTCTTGTGCCAGTTCTTTAGTTTCTATAACTCCATTAGTCATCAGTCAGGTTACCAGCCATTATTACCTCTAGAGAAATAACATTCACTACATTTAACACATGGAACTGCATCACTTAACCTGCTTTTTTGCTACATAAAAATGACCCAGAAGACTAATATGGTTAATTTAGGGAAGAAGTGACAGTAAACCTGTTGTCAGCTTTTAACGAATAATTGGTGTCATTATGTTGATTATCAGTGTGTACAAAGATTGAGTTGTTCATTTGTAATTAAATAAGCTTTGTAATAAAGGTAATAGTTAATAAATAATCAAATAAACATTGCTGAAACTCACTAGTGAGCCATATCTTAACATTGGTGAATGGTATTCACTTAGGCATTAAGCTTGTAAAAAATGCATTTTAGTCCTGTGTCATATGGTCCAGATGATTAGGTTGCAAATAATTCAGACATATGTTCAAATTTAATAATCACTATAATGTGACCAAACCCTAAACTGGAGTCCGATGCTACTGTAATACGTCATCCACAACGGTAGAGGGCCTACGTGGTTTAGCGAGGAATGTAATCCTGTCGGATCTCTCTTTGTGTCGTTTGGTTTCTAGTTTTTTCGTCATTCGAAAACCGCTGCTAAGATTAGTTTTTGGCTCCTGTTGAAGAAATTCCCTGGTAAAATGGGTAAACGCGTTGCTGTGATTCTAGCTGGATGCGGAGTGTTTGATGGAAGTGAAATTCACGAGGCGTCAGCGGTATTGGTCCACCTTAGCAGGGGTGGTGCAACTGTAAGTTTTCTCACGCAATGGACAAGTGCTAGGTCAGCGCAGGAAAGGTTTTGAGGTCAAGCCAAACCCAACCGCTTCTTATCGCCACGGACGAGTCTAACAATATTACTATTTGGCTCGCGAAGCAGTTTTACAGTTATTAAAATTGTGATGACAATTTGTCGTTACCGTCTTTTACTTTAGTATTTAAACGTAACATAGACGGGCCGTGTCAAAATTTCATGCCAATTGATGTTCAGAGAAAGTAGATGTATTAAGCGGTCTGATTAAAACATTTAAACCATGAGTTTTCAGAATGTGATTAAGGAATATAACATTTTCAAACCGGTTAATGCTACTTAAAGGAATGACATGATATTTAAATATTTTACAGGTATGTCTTAGGGGTTGCATTACTATACTAAATCCGTAACTTATTTTGTTAAGGTGAAAATTTTCGCACCGAATATCGATCAGATGCACGTAGTGGATCACCTTAAGGGCGCCCCTACCGAAGAGAAGAGGAATGTGTTGACGGAGAGTGCCAGAATAGCGCGGGGGGATATTCAGGATCTGTCCCAACTCAACGCAGAGGACCTGGATGCCATCATCTTTCCTGGTGTGAACTCTTTTCTATACCCATAGTTTATGAGGGGTAAACCCTCTTTTTTTCTGTTTAAATGGGATGGTATACATTTCATATCGCCTTTGTTCCCAATGTTAAGGCTTGTATGTGGAAATTATTTAGGAAAACTTAAGGTTCATTTAAAAAAAAAAAAAATGATTTGCCTGATTTGTATTATTTTTATACAGGTGGTTTTGGAGCAGCCAAGAACCTGTGTAGCTGGGCAGTGCAGGGGAAGGACTGTTGTGTGAATGAGCAAGTCCGAGTCACATTGGAGGCTTTCCACAGGCTACACAAACCCATTGGACTGTGCTGCATTTCTCCTGTTCTGGCGGCCAAAGTCTTCCCAGGCTGTGAGGTCACTGTAGGCCATGACAAGGACGAGAGGTAGGTTTAGATTCTCGTCGTAAACAGTTGACCAGTTGAACAGTATGGATGGTGATCTTAGCATGAATCTGTAGTAGAGAAACCATAAGATATTGGGTTGAAAATTAGGACTGCCAAGGTCAGTAACACTCACATTTAATCTCTCGGTAGCATTACAGTGATTTTTCTGTTTTCCCATTTACAAAAAAAGAGCTATTTTTCCCGTTAATGTGTCCTGTAAAACATGACTCATCAGGCAGCTATCTGGTAAACCATCTATACTTTTATGTAGGGCTGGGCGATAAAACGATAACAGTAATTATCGCACTATTATTTTCCTCGATCTAAATATAACATGTTCCATAAAATTAATTTGAATAACGAACTGCCAAATGCCGGTCATGTTGCAGGAATAGAGGTATTTGTTTAAGTTGCACGGTGAGAGGCCAGCACGTCGTATTGTTTACAGACACAGTGGCTGGCAGGCTTGTAGTTGGAGCGGATAAACAAATTTAAGCGACACCGAAGACGGTGCAGTGCCCGTGACCAGCTTGAAGGACGAGGACATTGTCGACAAGAAACTGAAGGAAGGTCGCTCGCTTTATTCAGTCATTACGCAACAAGACTAACTTTACTTACAATTAAAATTAAAGCTATTGGATGATACTTAGTTGACAAAAATTTTACTGCCAGGTCAGACATTAGAAAAATTTAACGTATTAGCTTTAGAGCTATTCAGCATATTTATTTTCCTTCCCTTTGCAACGGCAATTATTTAAATCTAATTGAAAGACATACTTTTGATGTAGAGCTCACTCATAACAAATTAAAATTCCCAGTTCAAAGGAAAAAAAATTGTTATATTTATATCGAGCAAAATAATATTGTGAGTAATATTGTGATAATTATCGCTTTATCGCCCAGCCCATGAAGAATAGTTTAAAACCACAATTAACTGTCTGGTTTTTTTCAACTTTCACTCAGGAGCAAAATCATTAAACCTGAAAGAAATGATTTGACATTTGTCATGATAATTATCGATATCGACTGAAATGAAATTTTTTATTGTGATAACATTTTTGGCCATATCGCCCAGCCCTACTTGTATGGTAAGAATGGTCGTCTGTACTGAATTTGTGAATGTAGGCTAGGAATAGTGTATGTTTGATTGGACATGGTCCCTTTGCGCTTAACAAAAGCAGAAAAGGTTGTTCCATTGAAAAACCTGTGGGTGTTAGATGAATGATAATAGGAGCATGTCAAGGCCCCACTACACTGCCGTTTGGCTTGTAGGTCGCCAGATGTCCCCGGGACGGCAGAGGCCATCACCCAGCTGGGCTGTAAGCACATCTGCAAGGATGTCAACGAGAGCCACGTGGACCAGAAGAACAAGATAGTCACCACCGGTGCCTTCATGTGCAAGGCGCCACTCCATGAGATCTTTGACGGCATTGGTGCGATGGTGCAGGATGTGCTAAAACTCGCATAATTCCTACCTAAGGATGCTTGGAAGCCCCAGTGATCATGTTGGAGAGAAACAATTCTCCTTAAGCATGCAAATCAAATTTGAGATATTTTTCAAAATTATATATAAAGTTATATGGTCCCATGTAGTTGCTGTTAATGCTGTGTAAAATAACAAAAGTGAAACTTTCAATTATATTTTGACTTATTTTTTGTAGCTTAACTCCTTTTGCATATTATATTCATTATTATGATCATAATAAAACATGATAAAAACACGGTAGTAATAGTATAGTTTAAAAAAAAAAAAAAGTTTTATTCAACAATGATCCTAGCTACCAGGACATCAGGTTTGTTCTCAAAGATCAATTGAGTCTTCGGGGAACTGCTGTTTGTAGAACTGACGTTAGCATTGCCGAACCTGAGTGGACTGTACGGTCCCGTCGTTCTTCCGAAGGAATGAGCCAAGCAGAGAGCAGTCTGGAATTTTCTCTATGTTTTCTATAATGCTGACAATGCTCTCTACAGCCTCTAGGGGCAGCACCTCAGTAGCATTTGCCTTGAACTTTTTCACCAGGTCCTCTTGACTAAGTGGATTTCTCCAGTGTCCGTAGAAAGTTCTGCAGCTCGCAGTGTGCCGCTGTCCGTCTTTGGTTTCTACTGTTACCTCGCAGTACATTCTGTCAAAGTTGGAGTGATTGTCTTTTGGGTTCTCCATCTGGACAGTCTGCAGAAGACATTGCAGGGCCTTCCTTTCCATCATCTGGCGGGTGAAGGAGTCAACCGACACTTGGCCGTCTAGCAGTGCAGAGCAGGCGCTGTACTGGAAGGAATGCCGGGCTTGATGCTCGGTGACGGGGAATGGACGGTCAATGTACCTGGAGCTAGGAACCTTCAGTATCACCTTCTTCACCTGACTGGGGTCTAATTCTGGATTTCCCTCCAGAAGCTTTTCCCTCACTGCGGCCGCTGCATCTGCCACCCAGTGCATTCCCAGGTGGGCAGGGAAGCGCTTGATTGCCACGTCTTGGTCCTCTAAAACCCACCTAAAGCCAGTACCACGGGAGACTCTGGGTAGCTCCACTGGGGTGTAATCTGTGTAGAAGGCCCCAAATCCTGAATCCATGTCCAGGATCTGCTGGTTTCCTTCCAGACCCAAGCAAGCAAGCTGTGAAGCCTCCAGGCCGCGACACGTGGCGTTGCCGATGTGGAGAGGTTTGGTCTGAGTGGCAGCGTTTGCCATCGGAGCCCCGGCCGAGGAAGCTGCAATGGCCAACGAATTCATACACTGGGCCGGATCGAGGCCCAGGAGCTTCGCCGTGGCCGCTGCGCTGCCCATGACTCCCACCAAAGCAGGAGGGTGGAACCTAAAAAAACAAACCTAAAGCATGAGGCCAGACTCAGTCTTAGCAGAAGCACTGCGCGTGTTTACTTTATTTTATCGTTGTAGTTTACATTAGATTCAACGCACCTTCTGGGAATATTGTGGGCCTCTTTTGAAAACCTCGTAAGCTGGCCCTGAATCTCAATGCCCACGTTGAATGCCACCAGTAGGTCCAACCCAGAGGGCTTTGTCGGAAGAGTCTCAGCCAGAGCAAGAAGAGCAGGGAGCACTGCCCCGGAGGGGTGAGTTGCTGGGTGCCAGGTGTCATCGAAGTCCATGGAGTGCACCTGAGGGAGAGTAGCAAACAAGTCTGAGGTTATTGGTATCGGTCGCTAGAATGACGGTGACCTGTACAGGACAAACTTAAAGAAGACGTGCTTCAATTGCTTTACAATTCTAATAGATAATCACCTATAAGCAATGCTAGAATGATAGTGCATATTAGTATACAATGCTCAAATGGGAGTTAAGAGCCTGCATCATTGCCAAAGAGGAAGACAAAACAACGCTATGATAATCATCTTAAAGCAGGGATACTCGGGGCACAGGGTACTTGCTGGCCACAGTGCCTGTGGACTTTTGCTCCACTATGCTGTTTAATAGTTTCATTGGACTCCTTATTTGGATTTTAAATGATCTCACCAAGTGTTTCCGGGTGCTCATTGAGATGTACCTCGAAAATCTGCAGACAATATGGTCCGTGATGACTACATTGCTGATGAAAACTTAACATAGTCCAAACATTCATTAGTTGAACAGTAGTTGAGCTTAGCTGGTGCAAGTGACCAGGGTTGAGAACCATTGGCAGAAAGTTTATGAAACAGTACTTTAGTCCACTGATGACTTACTGCAATTCCATTGACAAAGGCAGCAAACTGAGGTGGCAGTGTCAGACCTGGTCTTCCCCATACAAAGCTCTTCTCATAAGATTTGTACCTCTGAAACAAGGTACCATAGTCACCATTGTATCCCCACAATTAAAAACGTTTTCGAAAAAACAATCAATACTTAATTAGTTCTGCAGTGGGGTGTAGAAACCTGCTTTGAAGAGGCCACCTTTCAGCTTTAATTTCTCAAATTCAGACCCTGCTGCTTACCATGCTATATTGGAGCGCCGCGTTGAAGACGGGGGTTTTGGTTCCCAGCAGTCCCACTCCAAGCGTGTCCAGCATCATCCTCTTGCTTCTCCCGACCACAGTGTCCGTCAGGTGGGCGGCGCATAGGTTGGAGATGGCAGCTCCGAAACTTTCTGTTACACTCTGCCAGGAAAGAACGACAGCTATAAAACCAACATGCCCTCTGGCTTTTGATCAGCTGATAAGGAATAGATGCTGGTAACAACACCCTGACTGATAATATACATGATTAACTCGGATGTCCTTAGTCTTCAATATGGTTTGAACTTTAGTTGCAGTTTAGTTTAGTTTCTGTATTATTTGGTAAACTATATTTACTATTATTTTATTATAAGTTTATCTACTATTGTGTAACTTCACACCTCAACAATTAAATTACTAGATTAACTAGATTACTACAGCTTCAAATTGTCTTTCAAAATACACACACTATGTAGCGGTATGAAAATAATAGAACCATAGAAAAAATAAAATAAAATACCTTGCGGAGCATTGTTTGTTCTTCAGGGTGTTTTAGTCTAATGAAGATTTTCCTTCCTTATTTATAACCCCAAAAGAGCTTGTTTCAAAACTGGATTTCCCGCATACTGACTTCACTCACTGACCTAAATAGTCATTTTCAGAACAAATATAAAGTGTAAACTGCAGAGAGTTTAGGAGTGCATAATTTGAAGGCACAACCATTACGATTAGAACATTTAGAATCAAGGCATAATTTGTAATTATGTTTGTAAATGATCTTTTCTGAATTTACTGCTAATCCATCAATATATTATTTTGGTTTATCTGGAGAGGAAATTCCATAGTGTGCCAAGCTTAAACATATATGGGTTGAGTAACAGCATCACATGGGGTCTGAAGTTTGTGCAATTTTAGTATTTTAGTGGAATTTGTATGGAATTGGTGCAAAAGTAAGGTCTACGTTACTGACACATGACCAGATTGAGCCATCGTCCGTCATGAGCTGTCAATCCATGCTACCATGAAATCTTACATGTCCAGACATTTCTCTATATATAGAACATCTGGCTCAAACTTTGCTTTTAAAGAAATCTGTTTTTTTTTTTAAATCTTACTTTCAGTTCTCCCCATTTACTTTAATGAAAACAAGTGAGAACTGAAAGTATGGTCTAAGTAAAAACAGCCTTAATGTCACTCTTTTTACTCCGGTCTACTTCCATATATGGCTCTGAAAACTGGCAACCAGAGCAAATAAGAAGTACAATTAATCACATCTTCTTTCACATGTGTTTTGAAAGAGGTTAGCATTTCTGTTAGTAAGAATCGTAGTCACAAAACCGAATGTTTTTACTTTTAGCTAGATCCCTACCCCGCCTCCTTTAATGTTGTTTTCTAATGCCAGCTAACCCACAGTGTGCACTTAACACCCAAAACTGGGGTATGAAGCCTGTATTTAAAGTCAGCACTTTCTAGCCAGATGGCCAGGTACTACCCACTGTGTTCAAAGCGACTGGACACTGGTTCTGTGCTTTCTTCCTCGTAAAACCAGTAGATGTCGCTCTTGTCATTATGTATTCCGGAACTTTGAAACATGTTGGTTAAGTTCATCACGTTTACTCAGCTAATACAAAAGTAAGCGGATTTCCCTCTTTAAAGATGGCGGTTCAGGCTTAATTAAAACATTTTATCAAGTCGATTTTTGATTTCCAAAGAGTTTCCAAATAATATAGAAATTTTGCAACACGGTTGTTGATCACTTAAAATGGTTACTAAATTATTAAATATTTCTCAGTTTTCTGTTTAATTATAAATTGCTTAAAGCATGGTTCGTTTACAGTCATATGTATCCCTTCATCAGTTACATGAAATAAAGGGAGACTTTGATCTGTTATAATAGCCTACTTACTATTATTAACTGTTTTTTTTTTACGCACTGTAAGCAAAGAGTTAATCTCACCAGCTATCAATCATATCAGCTGCCTGTTTCCTCCTCCTTCACCTCCCCATTCAGCCTACATAAACAAACCACCAAACCTGCTTCCCATTTGAATTATTTGAGTTGCAGAATTTTGTTGAAGCTCTTGACTGCAGAAATGGCGTTGCAAGAAACTGCACGTGGAATATCGAACGGGGAAGATTCAAAATCCCAATTTTCAGAAATCATCGAACTAAATGTTGGGGGACAGATTTACGTTACTCGACATAAAACTTTAATTGCAGTTCCCGACTCACTACTGTGGGACATGTTTAGCCAGAAAACACCCAAAGAACTAGCTCGCGATAGCAAAGGGCGTTACTTTTTAGACAGAGACGGCTTTTTGTTCCGATACATTCTGGATTACCTGCGGGACCTGAACCTTGTTCTGCCAGACTATTTTCCAGAGAAAAGCCGGCTGCAAAGGGAAGCCGAGTTTTTCCAGCTACACGACCTCTCCAAACGCCTCACCCCGAAAGTAAGCAAAGAGAACTCCATCAGCGAGGATATCTGTCAAAGTGACCCAGACGAGGCTGCGCTCCTGAGACCGGTAGAGGGTTGCAGCGCAAGCATGGAGACGTCGCGCCTTGTGTCCTCAGTCAGCAGTGCTAACGCGCGCTCTCCCTCCATCGAGGGTAGAAAATCGGGGTACATAACGATTGGATACAGGGGGTCGTATACCATTGGAAGAGATATTCAAACTGATGCCAAATTCAGAAGAGTGGCAAGGATCACAGTCTGCGGAAAGACGTCTCTTGCAAAAGAAGTGTTCGGAGATACCCTGAACGAGAGCAGAGACCCCGATAGACCCCCGGAGAGGTACACGTCGCGCTATTACCTTAAGTTTAATTTCCTGGAGCAGGCATTTGATAAACTGACCGAGGTTGGTTTTCACATGGTAGCGTGCAGCTCCACTGGTACTTGCGCCTACGCGAGCAACGACCCGAGCGAGGACAAGATCTGGACAAGCTATACGGAGTATGTGTTCTGTCGAGAATAACTCCTATGGGCTAAAATCTTAAGTAAGGCACTGCGTTGACAGTAATGCAGACCGTTTTGTTCGTCTGTGATTCCTTCAGTGTTTGTATATGTGTAAACCGACGCCACTTTAATAGATAAGTGGGTATACAGTAACAGTCAATAGTCCTGTTAAAAATGTAATAGTATCTTCTTGATAGTATCTTGAGACCGTATTGCTTCATTTATACAGAAAATGTATCCATATTTAATATCTCTCTTCTAAATATTATGCTAATACCTTAAGTAACAATTGTTAAAGGTTATATTGAAAATACAATGTATATATACAGTCACACTCATCCCAAAAGTCTATTAATCAGTTTTCAGTATGAATTCGCGTACAATTTGAGAAAGAGATGCATGCACATATGCAAATAAACGCAGTAACCCCAACATCCATTTTAGTTTGGTTAGTCTTTCTGATAAAGCGCTGTCCAGTTAAATGCATACAAACATGCATGCTAAACTATTTCAGATGTTTCAGAATAGTGCCCGGACAACACATTTTATTCTAACTGCTTTACAGTATATGAATGGCCGTAAATAGAGCTTTTAATTAAGGCTATAACGTGATTTTACAAAGCGTCATAAAATAAACATTAGAATAATAATATGGATTTGTCCTGGTCTTGTTATTTGTTTTCTGTTCTTAGCAGCACAATTTAAACCATGTTCCGTGAAACGTGGCAATTTAATAATTCCCTTAGTTTCATAAAACAGATCAGTATGCTGATTTAGTAGCAACATCTACTTTGTGATCTACTGAAGACAGAGGGAAACACCATATGAACACAGTACCGTACATTGTTCAAAATTAGATTCATTGAACTTTTTACATATATTAAAATACTGTTTGACAGACCAAACAAAACATTTTACATACGGCTATTTTAGCTTTACATTTTACACTTTTATTATATGCAACAACAAACGTGTATACAGTGTTGTATTCCTCAGTTGGTTTGAATATTGAAATATTTGCTTATGGCTTTCTGAATTATCGCAGTCTCTGTACCATTAAACAAGATTTGTATCGGCTCACTTGGAGGCGGCCAAAGAAATTGACTCGGCGTTCTTTTTTTGCTGTGATTGCTTTAGTGTATGTTGGAAATGGGCCTTTTTTATGACTGTGGTACCTTCTCATTCAGTCATGCTCTGAATGTAGATCCGGTTCTTATAAAGAAGTGCTTGGAAGACATGGGGTGCAGCTGCGTCACTCTCTACTGTAAGAACCCTATCCCCTGTCATTCACCATTCACAAGCCTTCATTTTGGGAGCGTACCCATGTCTCATATGCAGAGCAATATGCACTCACTGCTAGTTATTCCTCAACAAAAAGTTCGTTTTAAAATGGGTAAAAATGCATCTTTACCTCGTGATTATTTTGGTTAATTATTTACTGGTATTTAGCAAGTATGACTGGTTATGAACAAGAACAGCAGTCAAATGATTTATTTCCTCTAACACTTTAAATGAGTTTACCAGCAGTCAGGTGGGTCAATCAGATTAGAGATTAAAATAGAAGCTTCAATGTTGGACTGTCATTCTAGACAATAAAATAATTCAGTATTTAAATATTATGTAATATTTCAAAAAATAATATTTTATATATATATATATATATTATCATTGCAGTTATAACAACAAAACATAATGACTATAATGTAAAATCTTGTGAAACCGACAATATCGGCACCAGCAATGAAACTGTAAAAAGTCCTGGAATACTAATATTGAGAACTTTCTAACGAGAAAAAGGTCACTACTGTCACTGTCATATGACCTTAACTGTGGAGCATGCTGTTTACAAACAGCAGTAAAGCGGTCTATTAATGGAGCCCTCGCCCATTCAATGAGATGAGAGACGCCGGGAAGATATGACAATGGTGGCCGTTTTGATTTTTATTTGTGATACAAATGTAGTGTGTGATGTCTAGATGTGAGCGTTGCAGCTGTGCCCCTATTATGATTATGATTGTCTTTTCAAGTGTAAATGATCAATGTGTCCGTCCACGGTGACAGGTGGGGTGTTTGCCAAAATCGGAGATGGGGCACAACAGGGAAATTGGGAAAGCTGTCCAATCAAACAGAAATCAGTTTGTTTTTTTTAATTGGAAAATGATTAAATGTCCGGACAACATTTATCTGCTCGGTGTAACAGCAGAAAGGGGCGGCCACCGCCTTGAGGATTTTCAACATGTCAAACACATGTCCAACATGTCAAGCCTTTCGACCAGCTACATCTAGCCATGCCGTGCACTGCGTTCAGATCAGATCATCAGAAAACTGAAACGGCCCTCTCAGATACTCTCAGGATTAAACAAAGGTTATGCCTCAGGAAACGGATGCTGAGCGTCGTACAACATTTGCCCCCAGCACCTGAGCTGTTTAACACGAAGCATGTTTTTGTTATATTCACGTTCACTTCTGCATCCTGTATTCTGTGTGTGTGTTCTTTGTATATTTAGCCATAACAAAAAAAATACGTTTTAGGAGTCTACACATGTCTCTCTGCAGCATTTAAAAAATATTACCGAATTTTACACAAACTGATACTCATTTGTGTCCAAAGAACCGACCGTACCAACATAATTACCTTTCATAGTGTTCGTGTGTTAGAGAGATTAAATAAAAGAAAAGACCTTCATGAGCTGGGCTTTTAGGGTGAAGGTTGGCATGAAGGTTGACTGAGGGAGAAAAGGAAGGGGGAATCTGCACGCTCACCCCATTCCTATTGGAGCAATGCAGTCCAGCTGTCCTGCTCTTCTGTTCCGTCCCCTCTTGCTAACGTAAACAGATCTTCCGTTTCATGCTGCTTGTTTTGACATCTTTCACGAGTGCTTACATGCCGTCATCATCACAGTTAATGCTGACTCCTTCTCTCCATCCATCTGTTAAGCCTGTCTGGGTTTAAAAAAGTTTTATTAAATAAAGCTATATGACTGTAGATCAAAGTCCTCTTGTAACCACCCTACCGCAGAAGAGTGATTTCAAGTGTAAGTTGGTTTGTCAAACTCTCAGTTAAACGTCTTGTTTAAACAAATGATATGTGTTGATGGATCACCAAAAAAAAATTAAAAAGTTTATTTGAACATTTTGTGGTGAAAAAACTGTTTTATTAATTTTTTCTTACATTCATCATTTCAGACCATTGATCATTTAACATGAACCGTTAGAGTTCCATGTTGTCTACGATCACGTCTGTCTCGATCCTGACCGAATAAGTCTGGTTCACAAGACTAATAAGTCTAAGTCTCATTCATAAGTCTAAGTCTGGTGTTAGCTATCTGTTAGCGTGCACATGAGTGTTTAAGGTGGAATAGAACAGAACATCAGCAAGTAAAGAAGGCATGTGTACAGAAGAATAAGCCACTTTTAAGAGGTTCTGTCTCCAGCAGAGATATCTGAAAGAAATGGAACTTGATCTGGTCATGACGAGGATTGAACTTGTGTGTTATGAGATGCCATCCTGGACACCACAGTTCAATTATTTAAAAAGTTAGTTACCAAGTCAAATATAGAATTTAAATGTTTTAAAATGTATAAATGTTTCAAATGTTTAATAAAACCTTTTAAGATGTATTTTTAATAAATGTGAAAACAAATCTTCTCCGTCCATAAAAGGACTGGGCAGGTCGAGGCAACTGGCACTTGTAAGTCTACACAGTCTAAACTAAAAAAAATGGCATCTGACATGGGCTTGCTACTGGCATGTGTCTTTCACAAACTACGAAGTCCGACTTCAGATTTGGGGCTTGCCTTTTAAAAAAAATCTAAAACATTCATCAGTTTGATGTGAAATTATAATAATGGTTTAAAAAAAAAAAAAGTATTCAAATATGATATCTACTTAATTGAGTTTATTTGGCATTTTGCACCCTATCGACACACGTTTGTTACAAATCCATTTAATGGTTTCAAAACTAAGAAAAACTGCCTGATTTCACTACGCATGCACTTCATTGCTCAAGAAAGAGTTTGTTTGCCACACTGTTTGTAATTAGGATTCACTTACAGCTCTCTGAGTGTTGGCACTGGACTGTAGTGCCAGGACAGTGTGGCTCTACATTTAGTAAAATGTTCTAAATCGCCCCTGAACATAAATCTCTCTCAAAAAGTGAAAAAAACAAACAAAAAACAAACAAATAGCACTCTCAGGCGAAAGATGAAACCATGGCGACTGTCATTAGTCATTATTAGCTGTCTGAGATGATTACTGCGAGTATGTACAGATCAATGGAGTCCACAGCCCAATCCATTCAAATTAATAATAAAAAGAGGATGTGGTCCAGGATTTAATTATTTTTGGTGAGCACGAAGACAAGCCAACAGGAAACCTCACAACATTTTTGTGATGCTTTCTCTTCACTGTTGGATGATCATCACACGTCCTATTTCTCAAGTGAATAAAAACTACTTTCAAATATGTGATAGATTGGGTTTCTCTGTCAGAAACACTTTAGTTCTTCTTTATTGTAAAAAAAGGGAACTTAACATTTTTCTTTGAAACTACAACCTTTTGACTTCCTTTATTTCAACGAAAACGTTCGTATAGTTTCCCAATTTTGCAGGGACCCAGATTTGCTAGTTCACAAAATGTGCAGTGTCAAAATGCATTAAATATGTACAATGTGAAATTATCAGCAGACTCTTATCAATATAGTGTTACAATTGCTGATCATATAAGCTGCATGAATTTTGTTCAGGGAGTTGACAGCAAAACGATCAAAACCCTTACATAGTCACATGCATACGTTTATGCAATAAAAACCATCACCGAAACAAAAATGTCAGTCTGTAAAGATCTAAAAACAGGATGCACATTGAAAGGGGATTTCAGGAAATAAGACCAAACAACATAGTTCACATTACATTTCATCACACAAAGTTTGAAATTCTTGCATGCATCCGAACATTGTACATAAGACTATTTCAGAAAATATTACTGAAAGTGCTAACTAGGGTTTTTAAGCAATGTATGCTGTAAAGACTGGTTAAAAGTTCACTTGTAAAAACAAAAAAAAAAAAAAAAAACATCGATATTTATAGAGAGATAATAAAAATATATATTTAAAAACAACAGCACAATGTTTGATGAATTAAGGGTCACATTTGTTTCTCAATGATTGATGATCTCATGAAAATACATGGAACATTGATGAAAATGGTTCGATTTTCAAAATTACTCCAGACACCAGGAATAAAAAATTACACCTTGTCAGAGCTATTCGACAATGCAGCAAACGTACCAAGTCTTGCTCTCTGCGTGAGTCATTAAACCTCTTTCAGCTGTGTATGGGCTATAAAAATACCAAGAAAAGGAGTACACATGATAATCTGAAGAACTTATAAATATGGAATTGTATACATATTTCTGCTTTGAATTCCAGTGATGGAAAAGAGTATCTGAATCACTGGCTTAGAGGAGTAAAGACAGGTTGGAAAACCAATGTGCTAACATAACTTTAAGAAATAGAAATGGGATTTATATAAATATTTTATACCACATAATTTCACTTTAGCAATACAGTGTGACTGTACAAGTTTAGAGGTTGAGTGAGTTTGGCATAAGACACGCATTATAAAGTCAAACCCATGTGAAAACCAGCCCTGATCTGCCTCATCCGATGGCTTTCGCACAGTCTATGTGTGCTTGCACATTTGACACCTGGTGAGGAACCCATTCCCCCTATATGCTATTTTTCCAGGCTAGCCCTAACCCTAATCCTAACCCGAGGAATTTCATTAGACTTTGCGCTCCACATTCCAAGGGTCGACGCTAATCAGCCTTTGGGAAGCCTTTATTTTCATTAGGTTGAAACGGTTGAATTAGGTTGACGCCCCCTGTCATTCCCCATCTGGTGCAGTGAATTGTTTGTTTTATACGTTGGAAAGGGTCATGAGAATAAACAATGCCACACTTGGCTGTTCTTGCTAGTGTTTTATTTCAGGACCAGCAGTTTCCAAGAAAAGCTTTGGGTGTAATGAGCAATTTTGCATGACTGTGAAATTGGCTTTGTTTTGTTTAACCCATTCTCCTGTAATTTCACTCCACATCAGCATTGTGGTTTTCTTTGAAGATCTGGTCTGTGACACATTGTGCTGCTAAAACAGGTTCTGTTTGTGGATGTGGTTCTGTACTTCATGTGGTAAAAGTTGGCAAGGCTTGTAAACAAAGAAGAGCAAGTTTCAGCCAAGTGTAACTCTTAGCCAGTGTGACAGCAGCCACAGTATACATAGTGGAGGAATATTTGCAACTTTTACCTGATATCGGTGACATGGACATGAACAAGTACCATAACAAGGTATTGACAAAAAATAAACATATATCAGCCTTTTGGTAAATGTATATAGCATCCAAAGCTCAGCAGGAATAAGCGGTAACACTAAGATTCATTTTAAAATGTTATTGCCGTGCAGTGTTATTACCAGGGAATATATATTGGTGTTGCACAGGACTAGAAACAACTCAACAATGGACACACACAACCACACACACACACACACACACACACACACACACACACACACACACACAAAACAACATATGGAAGTATACAGTGCAATTGGTTACATCTTGAATCCCCCTGGTCTAGGAAATAAACTGGATATTCCCTGAAGCAAGCCAGGTTAAGTACCCTGCTCAAGGATTCATAAGCATTAGAGCCAGCAAACTTCTGCTCCTAAGTTAAGTTTGTTAACCACAAACTGTTAAGCCACTGATGTTCATGGAACTGACCCTGTAAACAATCAACTTTCCTCTCCCAACTTGGCACAAACTGATTTTAGCTAACCGCTAATGAGGAAGCCATTCAGCTGGTGCTATTCATTTTGAAACCTCTGAAATGTTTATAGCCATATTCATTGTGTTTTGTATGTAGTTTCCTGAAAAGAGGATGAAGAGGCACAACTGCATTGTCTGGGACTTTCCGAACAAACATTTTTATTCAGAGAAAATTAACTTTTACAGAAATTACAACTTACATTTTAGTTGACTAGCAGACACTTTTATCCAAAGTGACTTACACAGCTTACAGTTTCTACATGAATCCACTTACACAGCTGGATATTTAACTGAAGCAATTCAGGTTAAGTACCTTGCTCAAGGGTACAACTGCTGGGATGGGACTTGAACTGGCAAACTTTTTTGGTAACAAGCCTGACACCTTAACCAATACGCCACCAGATGCCACTACCAACTTTAATTCCACTGGGTATCAGCAGACTCAAAACAGGTCAATACAGGTCAAGTACAGTAAACAACTGCCTGCACTGTTTATATATTAATATTAAACATTTTCTTGCCTTCTTTAACATCAAAACTTCAATTTCAATACAAACTCAATTTCACTTCTGGACCAGGTGCAATTTTGGTGAAGGGTGCAATTTTGTCCCAATTGAGATCCCATTTTATTTTTATCAGCCAAACGCCATAATTCTGTTGCTGACATTCAGGTGATCGACAGATCCCTTTAGGCCACTTGTTAAAAGGAATCAGAATTTACCCAACATTTAAACGGGATGCAATTGCTCCCCTGTATAGCAACATTGTTAATTTGAATAAACGAGTGATGTAAAATGTTGTTTGTGCAAATTATTATTTATTAGACAGTTCTTTTGATTTTTTTCTTTCATTTCTTTCGTCTTAAACAAACTTGGATAGAAACCATGCTAAGTGAGGACACAACTTAATAATATGTGTATGATATGTGAGTATAACATAGATCTGTTGTAATATTACTTACTCTACTTCACAATTCTACGCATGCTAATATTTATTTTTCTCATGGCATCCTAGCTATTAGAATAAAATTATAATTCTTTTGATTTGATCAATGTAAATGCATTCATCATTGCATCAACTGCATTTATAATTTGCCCTTTTTCTTCTTTGTGTGTTTAGATCTGGCATCTGGAGGCATAGTTTCATTTGTTTGTTCTTGTTTCTGTTTGTTGTTAAGTGGAGGGCTATCATTCCATTTGTGCATATGAGCGTGAAATCCACATTGGACGATGTTCCCTCCATAATACAAGAAGGCTTATATATCCAGGCTGGATGGAGATATTTTCTATTTAAATTATATAGCAGATGGTTATCTTGTATTGATCTGGAGGGATCCCTTTCATCAGGGAAATCTTTATTTGGTTGGTTTGTAATTTTAAATGGAAAGGCAACAAGCAGATATGAATGTCATATCTCCCTGGAGAGATTCATTTTTCATCAGAGTTGAAGAAATGATCAAAAATGTATCCCACTGAACACAACAGGGTGGCTTCAGTAATCATATCTCCTTAAGAATATACGTAGAATAAGTAATTATGCTTTTAAAAATCTTAAATATTATGCAATTAGAGACAGATAGCATTGATGGTTTCAGGACCTCCCATCAGCAACAGAAGGTGTACATGCCATTCGTTGTCTACTTACACATTCTAACAAAAACATAACAAAAGGTTTACTTCACTTTGATCCTGAAAGCTAAATTAAAACAATGTCACTGGAGAAAAGTGCAGTAGTTTATACTCCGTATTTCATCTCCAGATACGCATGTCTAAAACAAGAAGGTTGGCAGTAACACCTCTCACTTGAGTGATAACTTGGAGACATTACTACGTCTTGCTCCACTTACACACATTCAGAAACAGTGATTTTCTCAGAAGCCATTTCCGCAGCCATGGCCTAGGCACATTTTAGTGACCGTTTTATTTACATTTTACAGCTTGAGTTGGTAAGTAAGATTTGCCTTCCTGTACAGATAGAGGGGTTACATGTAACTAAAGGTTGTTGTTTTTGAAGTGACTTAGAGGTAATGCCGATATTTACACCCCTCTTACAAGTTCAACGATTCTAAAGAAATAATTGGATAGTGTGTGTGCCATATCCGGTGTTCCACTGGCTGAATTTACTGACGATGAGACAAATTAATTATGAATTGCTTAATCCAGATCTTCCTCTGACAATCGATTTTCTCAACAGCCAGACACGGAAGGCTAAAGCCTAAACATTCAGTTATTTGTTGTGCTCATTAGGACTGGCCAGACATTACAGTTTTTTGACAGGTATTCTAATCCAGAGTAATAAACAAAGTTTACAATTTTACACAGCAATTTTTTCAATTTCCTTCCTCAAGGGTCCGATACCTCATCTTGGAACTGAACCAGCAACCCGCTGGTTATCAGTCTGGATGTTTCAGGATGGTGGGATTAAAGAGATCAGAATTCAATTTCAGTTTAAACAAAGGTTAAGGACTGTAGCACTAAGGTGTTATTTGGGGAAAAAATAGAGATGGATATAGTTAATATAGTTAATATAGTTAATATAGTCAATATAGTTAATATAGTCAATATAGTCAATATAGTTAATATAGTCAATATAGTCAATATAGTCAATATAGTCAATATAGTCAATATAGTCAATATAGTTAATATAGTTAATATAGAAGTCTTTCATATTCAGGAAATACTTTATATTATATAAGACTCATATTAATGGCTGACTTGGTAGAAAAAATCAGGCTGGGCCAGAACAGTATAAGTTTTTACAAGTATAATACAGTATAATATAATAATTCAGTTAAATAACCTTTTTAAAAATGGTTATATTAGAGACTGTTGATCGGGGGCTCTGGGGGATGTGGGATAAGCACTGGGTCTCGGTTGTACAGACTCATTAAAGTTCTAAAAAAACAACTTTCACAGAACAGGAAGCTACCTCACTGAAAAACTACTGATATTTCCTTTCAAAATGGTGTCGGTAGGGACTTCTCTGCGCTGAGGCCATTTTGAGAAATGTCCCTATTTGGGAAATGATAAGAAGTATTATGAGCCATAACTGAATTGTATCCGAAGGCGAAGCTAACAATCTGGATAACAAACTACACTGAAGTCGGCACAATACTTGCCATACATTAAGAGAAGATATAGATTTTCGCAAGCAAGGCTGTGCATGTGCATTTGTTGTCTGGCCTTGCCAGAGGTGACACTGTTCCTTTCCCACACAATTTGGTGCAACGCTCTCGGGAAGATGTACTGATTATGTTCAGAAATGAAACACAACCTGTGGATGGGAGATTGAATGGTATGTGTAAGGAATTTATAGGGTACATGCAATGAATGATGTGTTGCATTGCGTCTGCAAACCCATGTACAGTATGTGATCGCTTTCAAAATCTCTTACACATATATCCAATATCCAAAATCTCTCTTACATAAAACTGGTCTCCCCGGTTATGAAAAAGGCCATACACAGACAAATTAAGCAGGTATAGAAAAAACAAAACCCAGAAAAATCAATCAGTGATAGAAAGGGGAAACCCAGACACGGTTTGCACACTCCAGGAAGTACTGTTGCTTTTATTTTTATTTTTTTATTTATCTGCTAAGCAGGAAGCATTATCTTGAACAATTTACTGTGACATTTCAAATTTATGGGCCAGCTTTGAGTAAGGAATTAATGCATGGAAATTCAAATAACACATGTTGTCGGTAAAATAGAGGGCATTATTTTATAATAACAACAATTATAACTGCATGAAAATAAAATCAATTAAAATAAATACTATGAAGGCAATCTTTTAGGACCAGATGCCAACTAGCAATGTGACGATTAGCTTTCAACTGGTTTCCGAGACCAGGAAGGCACCTGCCGGTTTCAGTTTACATTCACCTGTCCAACGCCTTTATCCTTTCTGAACCACTGCATTTAGATCTGTTTTACCGTGGTGTGGGGTTTCTCATTGTCCCACCTTCATCTCTTTTTCAGGTCTTTTCAAAGTGTACCAAGGATTAAAAACCCATGATTGTGTACTAAAGACGAATAAATAAAAAATATTCCATTACTGTTCTCTGCCTCACAATAACTTATGTTTGTATTATTGTGTAAGTTTGAACCACGTAATGGCAATGTAAATCCAGCTGAAATGCCGTTAATAAATGTTTTTGAGAGTATGAGTTTCCGGAACATTTCTTGGCCAGCATTGCCGGAAAGCTCTCAACAAACGGCATTATCTGGGAAAAGTCATTCACTTAGGGCAAACAAGGAAACAGCTTGTTACCAATTCATTGTTTGCGCCTAAAGAGTGAGACTCTCCATGCTAAATAGGGTAGCTGTGGAGTTATATCATGTTCACAGGAACACTGAAGGGCTGTTGGGTGGGAGTCCCAGTGTGGCGTAAAGAAATTGGGACAGAAAGTCAACCCTGTGCTGTCTGGAGTCTTTCAGGCTCCCTAGTCTTTTTTCTAAACATTGCTTTCCAAAACAGTTTGTAACAGGCTAATATATGGTGCTGTTTAATATTATTATATATCTTTCAAAGCCGTCTCTTGAGACATTTTTAAAGAGCTGCTTACAATTTTTGTAAATATTGCATTATGACTGTTCTGAATGACACCAAAAACATTTCCTCCAATTATACTGACGTGATTATCAATGTGAGTCAGGTCTAAAGGGTTTGAATGAACCCAGAGAAACATGTGTATCTGCTGCTGTCAGAGTGCCGTGCATGGCCTGAAACAACGAGGAACCTGGTTCCCATTATCCCAGCAATGCTACGCAGATGTCAAAACCAGCTGACAAGGCATCTTTTGCCTTTTCTGGTTTCCTAAGATTTGTTTCTGCGGAGTCGGCCAAAAAACATTGCCTTCCAGACTGTGAATAATTAAAGAAAAAGAATAGCTGAAATGCGAGGCGGTGTTTTAGGCTACAACCTTTACGCGGGGAAAAACATAGCTAGAGCTGTGTAAAAGAACATCTGTGTATTTTAGAATGTTTTTTTCTTTTCTTGGTCTAATCCTTTCTCATGGTTAGTAATTATAAGATTTGACTGGAGGAGAACAGATAGGAATAGCGCAGCCAGGTTAAAGCAGGGCAGGGTTTCTCTCAGGGTCATCGTTGACCAGCGTCTCCTACTGGCACCCAAGGGGCTGGCAGTACCACTCAGAGGAACGCTCCTCTGGTCGGCGCCTCTCCTCTTGTGCGGGCTGTGGAGCCTGCATTGTGGAAAAGAAGGTCTGTGGCTCGACGGCGATTAGGACTGAGGAGTCTAGTGGTACTTCCTCCCCCTCCCCGCGCCTGGTGGTGGGAGTTATGGCAAGGAGCTGAGAGGAAAGGAGCCCCCCCCCCAAAAAAAAAGAAATCTCAGGGATTAGAGTTTCCACCCATCACTTAATACATTTCAAGGGGTTGGATTAATCTGTATTAACATGTTCACTGCACTCAGTTGCTTTTCAACTATAGCTTACTTATCTCCCCTCCTTTCTAAATGCAGTGCAGTCACTGACTGTACACTCACCGATAGCGCTTACATTCAAGAAGCTCATTTCATTTGCTCAGTGCACTTCCCTATTACTTCAATCCAGTCTTGTACCAATTTAGCAGAGCTGTATACCTTGCCTGATTATTCCTCCCATCCGACATATTCACTTTCAAAATGAAAAGTTTAAAATAATGAAGGTTGCTTTGATGTTTTCACAGCTGAAATTGGAGGCCTCCACTTCTGCTAAGGCCCTATCCAGGATCCCAATCAAAACGCTTAACTGTGAATCATTCAATCACGGTGGGATGTGCCCCACACTGATTGCATATTCTTTTGAGAGTTCATCGAAAAGCTCCTTCTATTGGTCTACTTCAAACGCTAGTCCTTCGTATGTATACTTATGCAGCAACCCAGGATGTGACAGCATGTACGGTGCGTTCTGTGATCTGCTCTGTGCCACGTTAGTGAACACTTGTCACACATTATCAAACCCTTGAATACCAGTCTGTAGGTTATACTGAGCAGAGGCACTCGTTTGTTTTCACTTGAACTCTGCGACTTCCCTGTAATCCACAGATTAATGGAAGATATTCTTCAGGTTGGGAACCCTGAACAGGGGCCCAACGACAGTTGTAACCTTCTGGTTACACGTCTGAAAGCTTCACAAGCACCAGCCACCGATAAACACTTTTTTTAGTAAATGAAAGCCCCAAGAATAGTGAATTAATGAATGCAAAATTAATAGAGATCTGTCTCTGGCAAAATCTCTCCTTTTTGTTTCACAGCAATGCGTGAGCGTCTCATTTGCTTTACATCTCAAAATCAACTACACATATAGCACTGACAATGGCGTGTGCTTTTCCCCTTCCAACACTCGATGCCTTTTCTGCCCAAATAAAAAGCAACGGAGGCTGGTTCTGTTCACGCTGACACAGCTCGGCTTTTCAGGAAGCGATTGTACTCTTGAAAGATCACATGCATTAATCAGCTGTGGGAACAAAGAACAGCTCCTCACCGGATTGGAGGCATCCTGACGACCAACCGGGATAAACACTGATTCTTTTCAGAAGCCCACTTGTTTTTAAAGGACAGGAAACAGCAGGTTCACATAAACATTGGTAATCAACTCGCATACTTTTATTCCGCTCCATTAATATTGCACAAATAAAGCCGGCTGAGGACGGAGCAGTGTCAGTTCATTGGCAGAGACGGCAGAGACGAAGCGCTCCTTGTGTTTTGTGCGTATACCCCGGGTAGGGTGGGGGTATAATTCTGGTGGTGGTCTGTACATCTATCCTGATTCTTAAAAGTTAATATCATATAGATTTTGTAGGAATCCATTTGGCAAGATCAGAGAAAAAAAATAAAAATGCCAGCATATAGCGTTTTCTTAGTTACCTTGTTATATTACTGAATTATACATGGGACAGCTAAGCTTTTAGAGATTAAGAACCACATGTTCCACAGGCTGCCTCTGTGCTTTTAACTTGAAAGCTGTGTAACTTAAGAGGGTTGGTCAATCGCTTATTACAATTTTATAACGACATTACATATACTAGTAATCATTGAAATTCTGGCACTGATGTTGTCCAAGAAACAAACAAACAAACAGCTCTGCCAGAAATGTTGGCCATAGAAAGTTTACTTTGTCACCAGGGTGAAAACACCATTATCTGTGTTCTGGAGGATATTATCTGTTGGTTTCCTGGTGAAAAGACATTCCACAGATCCCTGTCATGGCAGCTTTGTGTCTCATCTTGGAAATGGAATTTGTGTCTCATCTCAATGGAATAATGGCCATTTCCGGCAAGATATGAAATTCTTCCTTTCTCAGCCTTGCTGCGAGCAGAGTGAATCTTAGTTCCCCTTTGAATTAAGAGGAAAAAAAAAACAGGCGACGACACTACCAAAATGAAAGGGAATTAATGATGTGAGGTCAAAATGAGAGGAGATTTATGGCCTTAATAGTTTTATTTTTCATATCCCTTCACCTTGTTTAGTTATGTGGTGTTTTCTCTGCTCTTTCCAATGACTGCCTGTTAATTTGGACAAAGAAAAATAGTCATTTAATCTCGTTTGCTGGAGAAGACTTAGAGTTAGTTCCTTAACCCATAGTGCCGTATCTAAGGCCTGTTGTTTACAACATGTTTTTGTTCTCGCAGTGGTTTGGCAGCACTTTTTTTGTACCGTTTTTGCATTTAAAATCTAAAAAAAAAAAAAATCTAAAATTTTGTTTAATTACACCTTCAGTAAAGCTTCAACACTGGACACATTAACTTAATAGCGTCTAGCTGTTTCTTGTGGAGTGGGAGCGAAGGGCCACAAGAAAACAATTTTAGATGCAGAATCCAGCACCCTATGCTGGGCATGGATAGGGTGGAGAAGACACGAGTTGCCTGGCAGTCTCTGAAACCCGACAGCAGTGCTTGGAATACACCATCATCACGCCATCGTCACGGCACATTTATGAATGCTGAGACTAATCATTCACAGCCATTGAAAAGTGCTCCGGAGACAAGCATGGTGTTGATTAAAAGATCTCATAATCTGGGGTATTGCTTTGTGGAACGCGTCGCCATGTGGCTCTGGTTAAGTGACAAGAATATTGGGTATGTGCGCCTGTGAGTCATAGATCTAAATCTTAAATATAAGCAAGATTTTAACTCTCTCCGAGTCAAGTTCAGTTTCATAAATGGCTGACATTTCAACGACGATTTTTTAATTTTTTTTGTATTAAACAACAAAATAAAAAATAAGTTTGGTACTCAGGATACATCTCTGATCATTTTCTGAATTCAATCAAATCGCTAAATAATTTAAATGATTTATGAATTGAAGTATATCGTCAATTTACCGCATTGCAGTAAAGAATGCAAAAGAATGTCGACATAGTCACAACTCGTGTAGCAGCATCCCATACTAACCACGGCAGATGGCACCTTACCTGATTCTCTTCCCAATTTCCTAGTACGGTGTGCTGATAAAATCTATAGATCTTCATTAACAAAGTCATACATTATTCATAAACCCAATCATTAAGAAACAAGAAGAATTGTGCAGGATCTTCACAGAGGCATGTCCATCTTGTGCCTCATAATGAGTAAATAAGTGACTTTGAAAGTGAGCCAAAGGACAGGAGAAGGCATCTTTAGTGTGCGTTGCAGTCCCAGAATTCCCTGGGGAAGTAGCCTGTCGACATTAGCGTCATGTGGTGGAGTGGAAAGCACCTTAAAGAAAGAGGGCTGATGGAGGAACAGTGTGGTCAGGGGACCAGCATAGGTGTTGTTGAGGTCCAAACAATCCATCAAATCCATTATATTTCTTTTCCTTTCAGGTGCATTAATGAATACAAATATCGCGTGTAAACATTTAACAAGCTCATTGAAAAGAGAGCACTGAGGTTTAGTGCATTGCATCCATAATGGCAAAGAGATAAAAACATGCCACACAGCAAGTCATTGCAGAAATTATATTATACTGAACTAATGAACAGGCGCATTCAGAATTTGGTTATGTTCTATGTTCTAGTTGCTTGTATTTGGCCCTCAAAGGAAAAGAAACACGCATGTGTCTCCTGCTGGTAAACTGCGGTACTGCATCCTGTTTCACCACTTTATGTTGGGCAAGGTGGCAGTAAAATGGCAACTGTAAAAAAAAATCATTGTAAAATCATTTTCAATAGCTTGGAGATGTTTAAAATGTATTATTATTATTAAGGAAACTTCTCTCTGCCTTGGTTTCAGTCTTACGCTTGGCTCGTGTAGTCTGTTCCAATCAAAGTAAAGTATCTACATGGACGTTTTCATAGCTGTTTCTCATCTTACTATTTCTAGAGCTCTGTAAATTCTGGGTGGCATAGTTTGTTCACAGTAGACGTCAGCCACTGGCGGGTCAGTAATGGTATCCACATTTTAAATGCTCAGTGAGCTGTTTGCTGAACGTGGCACGTCTTCCAAAGTTAAATTAGTCTGCATTTTTTTCAGATTAGAGAGAATCATATCCAGACCGTTTATGTTTTTCGGCACATGTGGCAAATGGCGTGCATGCAATTTGGGGTAACCCTTTGGCTACTGGATTACCACAGATTGAACTTTTTGCAACAAATTTAGCAGTCCTACCTTAGCTTGCTCCTAAAAAATGTGACCAAAAACATCACATGGGCAAATTAAAATAGCCCGATCGACCTTAATTATCAAGCCACTATTATGTAATGTTAGGCAACGTTTTATTGATATTAAAAGCTATAAACCGCTCTGGGTGCACTCTAGTCAGCACCTGTCTCCACATGCATTAGCTAATTCTCTTTAATTGTGGATTATTTTAATTTTTTTTCAGGAAGGGTTAGAAGGGGTTGACCCTCAAGGCTCTTTAGGCAAAGCGGCACAGATACGCCTCATCAATGGCAATGGGAGCTGTGGGCTGAGACAGGACCGCAACGCTGATGATTCAGCTCAGAGAGCAGAGAAGGAAAAAAGGGTGCAAAAGGCCCATGTAACGCTCTGTTACGCTCTGTTTCAGGAAGACAGCTGCAACGTGTCCCAATGAGTCGCATTAACCAAGGCTATTGATTAGCTTGTGTTCGTTTGGAGGGGTAGGGGGTGTCATTAATGAGAAATGGAGCCATTCACTTACAGATGTTGAATCAGTCGGCAGCGCCTTAATTGTGCTCCTTTCTGCATCAAAACCTGGCAGGTGCCTCGGGTCGATTGGTGAAGTTGGCATTTCAAAAACATGTCTTAAGGGCATTTAACAGAAGGCACCGTGAAATATAATATCTGTTGCTGTGAGGCAAATTTAAAATTTAAAACAAATTCCTTCAAGGCCTTCTGATTGAATATTATATTTACAATTAAATTCACAAATCATCTATCTGATTAATTGTATTTAAATAATTTCATTTGACGATAAATTAGATGTGGGTAATGTGGAATGCCAAAGAAAATCATCCTGCATCTAGGACTCCATCACTCAGAAGGCAAAAGCAGACTCAATATCTTGAATGGTTAGCCTATTATCGGTCGAGTAACAAGATAAATAAATAAAAAAGTGCGACTTCACTGAGGGCTTTCTGTGAAGTGGAAGACAGAAGCACGTGCAGTCTGATGTTAAGATTTTTTTTATGCTTTGTAGTTTTGCATAGTGTTTTTTGCTTGTTTTCAGGCTTCTGCTTGTACTTGCATTATCTAGTTCTTTACTTATAACATGCCTGTAACGCACCACAAGGTAAAAGAACAGGAGAACCCAGTTTCACTGCTGAGAGGGAAGGTCAGACAGGTGTGTATGTCGAGTACCGGCAGGACAAAGCAAGCAAAGATAACCAAAGACATGGTCAAGGACAAAAGCAATGGTCAGGCGATCAGGCAAACAGAATTACAAAAGTGTGGACTGGACAGGACAGGACAGGACAGGACAGGACAGGACAGGACAGGACAGGACAGGACAGGACAGGACAGGACTGGACAGGAAGGTACAGGGCCAATGATAGCAGAAGGTGACTGAAACAGTGCACATGGACTTCAGGAATGTTAATTGAATGAATGGAGAGATAAGTGACTGATAACATCTACTGCGGAACTGGGGCTGTGTTGTGAACTGTGACAATGCCTTTCCCACAACCTGCTAGAGATTGTGAGTATCTTGAGAGAACACGTATTCTTCAGAGTCCAAGAAGGAGGACCTAATATAAAGAGACTCCCAGGTTCTGAAGAGCAGATAAACTGATGGAAGGAATGGAAAAGTGGAAAGCTCATAATGTTCAAAGGTTCCACCCATAAAGTGCTCAGTGTTCTGCAACACAGAACTGAACTATTAAACATATCTAACCTCTCGTTGGAGTCTGTCATTTAAGCCGGCTCATCCGGTTTTACATTGAGGAAGGAATTTTCATATAAAGGCAGCCCTGTCGTCTCACCATCTGATACTTCGTCTCAGGGCTGTGTTATTGTATCATTATTTTCAATAAGCAATTTCCGTCCCTCAGTTGTTTGAAATCCAAAAAAAAATTCAATATAATAAAGGTAATGTACAGCATTACTGTTTGTTACATTTAGCTTCAATCTAAAAGTGATGTTACATCATTCAAGTCTAAATTACTATACTGAAGATAATAGAGCCCTGAAGAAATTTAAGAAAATTGAATTTGTCTACTCAACAAGAATGAAAGTGGATGAATTTGACTGATTCTGTATATGAAGACCAAGGCTGTTGTCTTGTATGCTTTTTTACATTACATTATACTATATCGCACAGCTACAATAATTGACACGCTGCATCTGTGTGTGATGAGAAAATGTACTGAAGAATCCAGTCAATGCAAATACTAAGGAGACACTGAGTAAAACACCATACATGCCAAAAAATAGCAATTACAATAACTTGGTAAAGAGCGCAATAATTAATAAGTCACATCAGTTACTTATGTTTGACTTAACACCTTTTTAACTTTTTAAACACAATTAAGCAGTCATATAGAACAAGCCACATGAAATATCAGTCTGCCATATTAATGCCAATATTATTAGAAGAAAAAAAAATCTAACTTTGGTTCAAAAGTGCATTTTGACATCTGAGAGGCAAAGACAGAACTGTGCTTCTTCCAAGATCGCGACATAGACTTTCTGACCATGAGTTCAGCAATCTCATGTAACAATAATATAAATAAGTTTGTATCTGACATGCGTAAATATTTAAGCAGTGTCGTGGTTTCCAGGGAGCATTTTACTCTCATTTCCTCCAACTGTCACAGCTGTCAAGGCCTCCATCAGCACTCCTTACTCATTTAGACCTATTAGCTTTGATTCAACAGGGGAACCCTTTTTCATCAACACGGTGATTCATAAATCATCTGTCTGTTTTGAGTTATACACTGAAAACCTTGTGTGCACTGCAGACAAGAATGACTTGCTTTAACCTACAGCCATAAAAGTAACCAGGTAATTTTGATGATGTATGATGGGGAGTTGAATGAGCGTCTTAATGGGAGTTAAAATGTACTCTACTTTGTAAAATTGACGTGAAATAGGTTGAACACCTCTGCTCAGAGATGGAGGTTCATCGTCTGCAGCATCAAATCAATGTTTATTTGGTATCCGCTGCCTTCTAGGTACTTCGGTTTAATCATCATCTTTCTTAGTACCGGTCATTAATAAAGCGGAAATTGGAAGGCAAATGGGTTGATGTTTTTATATACCTCATTTACCATTGCTGCAAACAATGCAAACTGTCCTTTGCTGTCATGTCAGATTATTCTACTTATTTTCTCTCTTGGAGACCATTTAAAAAAAATAATGGCTCCCTCAAGATAGCTAAAACTCTTTTAATCCTTACCTTGAACGCAGTCTGCGGAATAAACAGACCAAAATTTACGCATATCTTAAAACTCTGTGAGGTCACACTTGATTTGCCGTAAGAGATCTCAGGCATCAATCCTCAGAATTGAAAAACGTTCCATTAAGTGAAACGCTTTTATGGGGTGTCTTTGAGAACAACAAGTGAAGAAAGAACTTAACTTCCTGATGCATGACAAAATTAAACAAACCTTTTGTCACAAATAGTTGAACATAGACAGGAAACACAGAGCATGGAGTAATCCCAGAGTAGCTCGCCACAGTTTTGATGATGTTTATCAAATAATGTTACATTTTGGTCGTTGTCCAGAAAGTAATTTTTTCTGCATTTTCTTTCCGTTCTTTGAGTATGTTCGGCTGCTGAGGAATCTTAAAATTACACAAAGTACGAAAAGGCTTCCCAAAATTCCTTCAGAATTTTTTGTTGTTGATACAAAAAAGAAATGAACAAATAAAATTAAAAAATTAAAAAATAATGCTGCTTAAAAAAAAAAAAGGCCCTGTAGACAACTATAGTTCTCTAACTTTCCGCTGTTTCACATCTGGATGTCTGACATTCAAATTTAAAGAACACCAGCTTTTATAAGGTCAGAAAACCTGCTAAATGGGGTTGCTATTGCACAGTAGTGTATTTAATTGGTGATAACAAGGATACTTCTTCCTAATGATCAGACTTTAATTAAACAGTAATGATACACACAGTTTAGTTAAAATGTCAGAAGAATGTTAAATGTGGAGAAAAATATGTCCCCTGGGATTGCCAAAGATTGGGCTCATGGCAGTCACAGATTTTTGAAAAAGCCAAAAAATATTTTATAGCAAATAACAGGAAACAATAACCAATGTGTTCTTCAGGACTACCTTATCAACATAATGAATATTCAATTCCGCTTTTGAAAGGGAAGACAGAATAAACCTTGAACTAGACCCCACATTTCCAAATGAAGCCCATCCTGTGGGCTCCCAGGGAAAATGGCTCAACCTAAAGACCCAGGAAGCTTAATGGTGCGAAAGAGAAGGTTAGGATCTAATGCTGCGCTGGATGTGCCAGAGGAGTGTTCGACCCTGCAGTCACGTGTGAAGGAGGCACAGTCGGGTTGTGGCGAAGACTGTCACCAGGGACGTTGCTAACCCAAGCATGGGTGTTCCACTCGTCGAGTGAATCTCTTTCCTGATGCTCTCCGGTCATGGTGATGTCGAATTCAACTTTAGAAGCATTTCATTCCAACATAGATGTTGGTCAGCATTACACACCCAGGGTTATGAAAGGGTCACACAGCTTCACAGTGGAGACAAAATGTTTATTTGATTTAATAATGCATAATAAAGGCATTGTTTTATATACACTAATCTAAGGCAGGTTGAAATAGTCAGCTAATTATGCATTACTTGTCAGTTATACCTTATAAGAACGCTATCCCACAATACTAAGATGATTGTCCCTATTTACAGTTATGTTTGAAGTAGTGCCAAATGTATGAATGTGGCTAGATAGATACCATTATCAGGATTTTCTTTAGACATTTGCAATTCTAAAATGAGTTAGAATTAGCATGAGAAACTCAGTGAGACACAAAAGACTCCAGGCAGAGCATGATTAAAATAGGTCTTGAAAACTTTAAAACAAACTTTGCTAATGTTTCAACAATACTTGTTGGCTGCTGACCAACTAAAAGGACTGTTAAAGGGAATGGATTTGTAAAACCTTACGAGATCCAAAACAGAATGATGTGCTTTGATAATTTTCTATTTTGGGTTTTGCTGTTCTAAGTTATTTTAGATCTACAAAAAGCTCTGAGCTTGTGGCCTTTTCCGTTCATTTTTGGACCCCGATCAAGTTCCTTCATTCAAATACCTCCAGATCTGCTCTTTGATTCTGAATTACTATTAATGTTGCCTGTGTACTCCAAAGTTAATTAGAGGCAAAAAAGAAAACTAATTATAATGACAAATTAGGTTTTCACACTCGTGTCAGTTCACACTATCCTTATTGTTGAAAAGACATGCTTCAGAAGGCAACTGACAGCACTCAACAAGAGGACACTGTAGCTTGGTCTCTGAAATTGTACTTCCTTGACCCTCTGAAACTATGGGACTTGTGTATGTAGCAAAAGATGTGTATGTAGCAAAAACTGCGCTGGAAGCTTCATGGCATGGGTTTCCATGGTCGAGCAGCTGTATGCAAGCCTTACCTCCCAAGCACAATGCCAAGCGCCAGATGCAGCGGTGTAAAGCACTGGACTCTGGAGCAGTGTAAATGTGTTCTGTGGAGTGACGAATCACATTTCTCTATCTGGCAGTCTGATGGACGAGTCTGGATTTGGCGAATGCCAGGAGAACGTTTCCTGCCTGATTGCATTGTGCCAACTGTAAAGTTTGGTGGAGGAGGGATAATACTATGGGGTTGTTTTTCTGGGGTTGGCCT
>JAOYSI010028168.1:0-32047 GCA_025775065.1 Hiodon alosoides
ACATATTTGATGTCAGGCACCCCCCCCCCCCCCCCAAACCCCCTCATTCCCAACCCAAACCCGGAGCGCTTCTGGACCCTGCGCCTACTGAGACAGCTGGATAGTATTTCTTGGTGGCTGGAACCTTGATCTGGCTGGTCCTTGAACCAGCCAACGAGAGGGGGGGGTGCAGGCTAAGTGGATCTAGATTATTATCTTCCTGTGATAGGCTGGGGAGTGGCGGGAACATAGGCTTCTATATGCATAGAATAGGCCATCCATTGCCTGTTGAGTGAGTTTTGTGTTGTGTTGTACGTTTTTGCATTTTCAATACGTGAAGCTATTGAATCTTTAGCTGTGGTTGAAATTTTGTTCCGCTGGCATGTGAAAATTACCAAGCAATTTCAAATTGTGTATGTCTGAAAAGCCTTTTTCACAATAGTTTTGATCGCCATTGCTCCTTAACTCCAGTTTCTGCTTGCTTCAAGGGCAGCGTATTTCCCAATTAATTTTTTACATATTTGTACATACTTATACTTTAATTTATTTATACATTTATTTTATTTTATTTGCTGGTTAGTTCGTTTTGACAGGAGATATCCTCCGCAGACGGTAGGGGTCGCTCGTGTCATTCAAAAAGAATATTTAACGTTATTGTGTAAGGAGAAGTCTTCAAGCCCTGATGGAACCCGTGTTAACTGATACAATGCTGTTTTTGTCAAATATATAAAGCTGGTAAAATGGGCGGCCCATGGGCACGATTAAGTCCTTTCGTATATGTTTTACGTGTTTTTAACCGAATTATTTCTTATGATTGCATCAGAAGGTAAATAGACTGCGTGTCAATGTTTTCTGAATATGTTTAGAGTGGAGTATGTTTCCGCAAAAAATCTGTTACTCTAAACTATACCCCATCTTTTTCTTGTAGAAACAAATATACTAGTGTTGGGCCTTCCGTGTTAAATGATAAACGAATTAACAGTTTTCTAATGTCTCGCTATAGTTAATCCACTGTCTCTTGACTGTTGGAAAACACAGAGCCCACTACGAAAAGAAAAGATGGAAAGGTGTCCCAATGTCTACGCGATGCATCTTAATAATAAGAGCGGGAGTTTGATAACACAGACAGACTGTGCATTTTATATGTCTTAAAAAAAATAAACCCTCTTCCCCCAATCCCTTTCAGAATCCCCAACTGTTTAGCTACCAAGTTGATACGTTTACACCGATGGTGTAATGTTACGGATAATGCGGAAGAAGATCGGATTGTTGTCTCGTGCGACCAGCATCAATAACCTGGTTGCGGCTCATCAACCTGAACTGTGGGAATGTCAGGGAACCTACTGAATATATATTTAATGTTTATTGAAATTAGTGCTTGTAATGAATCACGAGAACGGCCTCAACTGCCAGGCGGAATATACAGTTTGGACGGTGGTTTGGATATTTCCAATCCCTCCACATCAGTCTTTTGCATCAGAGTCTCGGTTGCTGTCAGGCTACATTTACAACTTTATACGTAATGACCTTGTGTAGGATTGGGTTGCAGACGAAGAGAGCACACGAGCGCACGAACAAGCCGACGCAGAATGTCACACCTGCACACTAAAGCAAGTCAGCAAAGCAGACAGCGTCCGCGAGGACAGGAAATGATGCCCCATCCATACCACAAAACCCGCCTCCAGTAGGGTTTAATGAGCGCTGTAATGTCTGACATCATTCCTAGGGTAAAGCAGAGTACATGTTAAAGTGGTATATCTATAAGCCAGAGGCAACGGCTAGCGGGCACCAGGGTCCAGAGAAATATTTGTATTCTGCTAGCTACAAAAACTATGAAATTCATCTTAGATAAATACAATTACTGTCTGGGCGAGCGACTACCCCGAGCAGGTTCGAATCCACGTCAAACCAATTGTGATTCAATTGGGTTGGAGGGGGGTCGGCAGTACTTCTCGTGGCTCGTCGCAAATCAGTGTCTCCTTTCGATTTCCCGGGCAGTGCCGTGCGGCAGTTTCTCACACGAAGCTGAACCTCTCCTGGAGATCGTGTAGCTTGCGGTACGTTGTGTAAAGAAGACGGATGGCTCGGAGGGGATTTTAATGGCTGCGGGATTCGTAGGGACATTGGCACAATTGGCGATTCCATATAAAATAAATATAATTACGGCTGAGCAGCCAGACAAATAATGTATGTCCCCGATTTAGCGGTAGGCTATTCTACGCTACCTTCTCGCTCCAAGCTAGAAAGGGGCAGTTCTCATCCGACACGTGTGCTTTATTTTCCACATTTTCAAACCTATACTGCATGGCCATCTTCTCAACGAGGGTCTTGCCACCTTCCACGTGTTACAGGTTTACACAGCATTTGCATATTGTGTACATATATGACATGGCAAATAGCGGAATATAAGCTGTCAATAGTAAGTTCAGTAGTGGAGCTGTCTTCTATCATCAATCATTTGCTCGTCTAAGTAGATGATGATGATGACGATGACACAGACACAGAGTATCGCTGGAGAACACGGATTCCCACGCTGATGTTTTAATGAGGATGTGGCTGAGTTCAACGTGACGGATATATTGTAATGTTTGTTACTCGAATTAATTCAAACCATGCCTCTCTGTGCTTGGCGGAAACATTAAATCAAGACCAGTTGCTGGTCTAGTAGACAGGTTAATAGATTCTCAAAATGTGTTCCACCACTGGACTCTCCGTAGCTTTCACCTGCAGAACTATGCTATAGAACGAATACCAGGTGTATCTATTAATGCTATTCATTTCAAATACATGATCAGTGTTTTCGGTCGCCTATTCAGGATGCAATGTGCAATGTGTCAGCACTGCAGACTGGCATACACTGGTCTCCTAGTTTATTCCATAACAAAATAATTTGATGGATTAAAAATATCCATATTATATTGTCGAGTTTTCGCTCCCGAATAAATATGAATTTGGCTCGTTGTGAAAACTATGAAAACTCGTTATTAGCGAGAATGGAGCCGAATAGCGGATTCTCGTTTACGGGAAATGCGAACCCAAACTATAAAAGGAAGTCGAGGGACGTTCATAGAATGCATTTTTCCGGCGAAAAAGATTCACGAGATCATTATCAAAAGACTCCATGATGTGTTTTTATTTCAGTGACAGACGGCTACCTATGTTAAAAATAAAACATAGCTATATGCGTAGATTTCAATGTTGTGGTATATAACTTTAAACTTTGAGTAACGCAAAGGGTTGTTGTTGCGGTTACTGTCACTTAATATTACGATGTTGGTTTTTCCAGAAATGTAACTCCTAATCGCAATTTGTTACTGGTTTTGTTGTAGTTACCAGATCCTTGTCGGTCCACACAAGACAATCATTTTATTACGCGGTTTTAATTTGATCAGTGTTTCCAGGTAAACTATGCAAAAATAAAATTCAATACTATCTAACTATAATGCGCAGTACCTATGCCAGGTCACATGAACCAAAACCATCGGTTATCCTTGTATTTATATAATAGGCCTACATTTCTGTCGGTCTAATTAGTCTGTTTAATGCCTCTGAATGTTGCTACGCGACAATTCTCTCATTTGTTGGAAAATAGCTGAGACCAGTAGCTAACAAAGTACTGGTAATTTGTTGCAGCAATTCACTATTGCACTACGAGAACTTTAGTTACTACTTTTTACATTATTATTTTGCTCTCGGTGTTCATTCGAGACGTATTTGTATAAGAACAGGCTTCCCTAAATAATTTATATATACAGACTTTGATTTAAAGTCATCAGGGGTTGTGGGCAATTCCGATATGGGATATTGTAGTTTCTCCAATGACCATGTATAATTATGTAATCACACAAAATGTTATTATGTTATATGTATATATTAATGTTAAAGTATATAACAAATAGGTGTAAACAAATTATTTTATAGCAGGGTCAGGCAATGACAAATACCAATTTTTAAAAAGTTTTAAAAGTTAATATTTAAAATATAAAATGAAAATGCAGCCTTTTCCACGCGCCATTAAAATATTATGAGGCAGCTTGTGGTTTTCCAAATATCTCCTTATTCTACTTAAATACTCCTTAGTGCTTTCACATAAACACAGGAGATATTATATCTAAAACGCCATTTTAATTAATAAAACTCACTGCTTAATAAGATAACAGCACTAAACACTTGAACTGCTCTTTTTTTTACATAGTAGCCTATGCTGTTTCGCTGCGCTCGAGGCCTTTCTCTCTCCCTCGTTTTGTTCTACACGTTCGACGAGCGAAGTGTGCTGGAGGTTTATGGTAATTGCGGTTCCCCGACTGGCCTTCTGGGTAGAGTCTGTGAGTGGGAGCGAATTGCTCTAGGCTCTTATTCTCCGCTCTGCACACGGAGAGAGCAGCAGTTGGTGTCTTAAACGGCGCAGAGCTACGGGGACTAAGGGTACGGGAACCGGGAAAAGAAGACGGAAATACAAAACACCAGTTATATAAATTACAAGGAAAATCTAAAGGGAGAGACATTGTTTTCAAAATTGACATGGTATGTCTGAGAAGTATTCACAAAATAAGCATGTAACTACCATCTATTATTTCGAGGCGGCGTGTTCGGTGTGAGCTGTAACCCAACATGGCGCTGCGAGGCATTATCAGGCTAAATTAATTGCAGCGGACCAGGGACCGTCGCCACCTGTACCTTGAATAATAACACGAGGATATTACCACTTTCGGACCAAGGAATAAGTTTGGGTCTCGAGCGTAGCTCTGGAATTTCGAGGATGTCTAAATACCACTTCTACTTTGCACAGTTTTTCCCAACTGGAAATATACCGAGGCTTTGGATTGCGTCTAAAAAGTATTTTCATAATTTCCTTCAGCTAATATGTTAATGATAGTTGAATGTTTCTTCAGTTTGTTTTGAATAAGGAAGTATTGGCTTTGTATTTTGTCTCTGGAAGGGGCGCACTTGTTTTGAACGAGAAGGCGATCTGAGTTTCGACTGGGATGTTTGCGCTTCTGTGAAACGTAAACGGGATCGTGTCGGGGTTGAACTGTTTGGATCGGAAACTTGGAACAGAAACATATTTTATTCAAGTTTAACAGAAAATTGGATTCTACGACGAGAACACTTACGTCCAGGTAAGACTTTTTTTAAAGTCGGAGACGTAGTTTAGCTGCGTGTTTTTAAAAACAGTACTCCGTTTCTGTTACATTAAACGCTCCAATTCATCGTGAAGCAAGCGGTGCTCGGAATACCAGTATACGATTCATGAACAACTGCGACATTCGTGGATGTGTGAATTTTTATTTTTTTGCTGCGTTCTACCATTTGAGAAGTTGGAGAAAACGTTTTGAGCCCATTTAATTAACTAAGAATTAACTTAGGGGTTATTCGCCGTTAGTCGGCTATAAAACGGTGTGTAAAAAGAACTCTGTGCGTGATTGATATGCCATCGTTGCGTGTCGACTAGATAATAGCAGACTGTTGACAAATAACCAAAATGCCATTAATCCAACTGACAATGATGAGTAATCTCCAACATCGTGACGGGGCTTCCCGGGTAGTGGACACGTTTATGCTTTTTGAACTCGCGAGTCACAACGGTTTGAGATGAAAACAAAACACATTTTAGGGGAAGAGTTCGAGCTGTTGTGGCATGTATGAAGTTCGGTGATGTAACCGTTATTCTGATGAACGGAGGAGGTTATGGGAAATTCGAGCCGTCTGTGTTTGAGGAAAGTCTTTTCGGATTCTAACCTCGCCCAGTTCAAGGAAATGCCATTTAAATGCGAATTTGCAGTTCGCCGCTGTGGGAGAGTATACCCGTGATGTTGTTTTCTGTTTGTGTAGGAGGAGAAAGGGGGTGCGGATTTGTTCCTCGTGGGGAGTAGCGTAGGACACGGACTAGATGGGCAGACTGCGGCAAAGATATAAGAGTTTTATGTTTAGGACGCCCGTACCAATACATATGCACGGTGCCTGGAATATCTAGTCTCGGTGAGAACAGATAAAATTGCGTCGTGCTTAACACTTCTGATCCATATTAAACGACTTCCTCGATCAGAATCTGTGTACTATGCGCTTCGTTTTAAATGTTTTAAATGACAATGAAATTCCTAGTCAGTGTCCATTTCGACTGTGAATTTTTATAGTCCAGTTTAAACTCGTCACATTCATCTGAAGTCTGACTGCAGTTGGGGAAATCACCAGATCGAAACGATTCTCGGTCGTTAATGGTCCACGGAACTGGACAGTTTTCCGTAAGCAGCCGATTTACGGACTCATGAACTCGTTAGACTCGTTCGCGAGTCTAGTGAGCGTCGAATTGTGACTGAAATCGATCTTTATTCTAGGTTGAGAAATAATATCAGTTTTGATGTTGTGTACGGAGCACAATAAATAACTCACGTCGTGGAAAATCTTGTTCGTTGAAACTGATGACGTACGGTACTAAATTATAGCCTGATCTAGATACTCGATGATACAATTAGCAATTGTTTCTGTTATCTTTTTTTTTTTTTTTTTTAATGACCTAAAATACTTTAGATAACTCGGGATGCTCTGGCATCGCTTTACGATTAAAGCTTCAGTCCGCACGGGGAAAGGACAAGTCGTCACAATTAGGAAGCCTCCGAAATAAACGAGATAAAACCGACCAGACATGACTATTTCATATTTCCAATACCGTATATATGGACATATATGGTTTGAATGGACATTAGGTCCTCTTTGTATGTTGTTCAGATTATTGGTTTATTGTTGAAAATGATTCCCCTTTGTCTGTTTGGTGTCTTCGTACATTACTGGCTAAGCACTAAACTCAAATTAAAGATAACCCTGTATTTGGGAAATAGGCTAGTTAATCTACGCAACCGATACACTATGTAAATCCAGAGAGCGTGACGAAGAGATCGCTGAAATCTATGCGTAACCTTGTTTCGTTTTTTCTCAATAAAGGTGAACTGCTTGCTTTGGTAGGACATTTTTGGCTTGTTGAGTGACAATCGGTTCCGCGCATAAATCTGGATTTGAACGGACTATCGCATTTGCAACACGTAGTTTGTTCTAGATTTCGAGAAATAACCAGCGGCGACGTTCTATCCAAAATCGACGATAACATCTCCGATCACTTTTGCATAATTTTATATTCGTGCTGTAGTCTCAGTCAGAGATTGTGTATCTCCGTGACCGGAGTTGGGGGCCTGCACCAGAGGTCTAGAAATGTCACTTTTAGGTCTCTCGTGCGGCTCAGTCGTCATAGGCGCCAGGAGCGCAAACGGAGCACTATGATGTTGGTTGTGGGTATAGTAAGGTATCGCTTGGACCACTCGTCATTCTGTCGGCTTCCCTCTCGTGCGTGCTAGGTTGTCTGAGGAGTGTAAAATGAAGGGCGGCTTAGGCAATTGGATTGGAGGCGACCAATCGTACTGCTTCGTACCATCCGCTGCGTGGTGACAGGTTTCGCGGCGACGAGCCGAAACGTATTAGCGCAACTGCAAATGGTGGCGAAATTAAACAAAAATGGGCTATTGAGATTTATTTAAATCTCTGGAAAGGAGAGTAACTCAGTTCAGCTGCTCGATCACAAATCGTGTCATCTGGTAAATCTTATTCTCCGTTAGACTCTAGTGCATCGTTAGCTGCTCTCTATGATCTACGCAAATTGAGCTGATGTATTAACGGTCAAAGTGCTGGCAAATGAAAACGAATGCACATTTTTCGTAAGGCCTGCTTGCACAACATTTCGTTGTAATTATTTAAATAATTTGAGTATTAAATTAAGCATTAGATAATTTTTCCTTTTGGAAGGCAAACGAGGATAAAGCTGAAACGTTTTGCGATCCGTTTCACCTGCCCCTCACAGACGTAGGCTGAATAATTCAGAAAAGTGTTTTGATACGTATTGATACTTAAACACTTAGGTTTGTTTAAATGTCATATTTGTTGCAGAAATTCGCATACAGATGAAAGTTGCAAGCCAATTTAGTCGTGTGCGTTTCAGTTTGAGGAATAGGGAATATTGAAACAAAATTAGGGCCAACCCGCAAATTAAGTATTGGATTAAACCGAATTGTATTATTTAAAAATGTCATATATGACAGATTAGAACGACTACACCCGAAGCCACAAACATTTTTGCTGCGCATATTTACAGTCACGCGCAGAAATACGTCGACACAGAACTCCAAAGGTCGTGTTTTTTTTCTGGGACGCGACGAAGGCAACCTATACCCTTAAACCTTGAAACCGCCTATGCACGTCAACAAAGGATTTAGGTTATTGTGCAGCTTTTGATGGACAGGCTATTTGAAACAGTCTCCCTGATGTCCCCAGCTGGGCGATGTCAAAATGTTAATTTGTTATTCAGAGGGGCAATTTACTTTAAAAGTAATCCCACGCTGTTGTAGCTAATGCTGTGGATTCTTTTGAAGGACCACTTTTTAGACCGCTCGAAATTGTTCAATGTTTTGATTGTTCTCATTTAAAAAAGATCAGCCAGTTAAATAGCTACATTTTAGTAATAATTGTAAGGGTATTTTCGAACAATTGTGTCTTGATGTCAGTTTGGCATAATACGTAGGCCCTGTTGTTCATATTGTGGTAAGGCGCACCTAAAAACAACGATTGCTGGTTAATTGTTTGCGCAGCAAATGCATATCCAGAAAAAAGACGGTAACTTAACTGCTTACCATCGATTCAGATGTTGTTGTTGTTCATGTTTTTTTTCGGGGGGGGGGGATTTGTTTTTTTAAAACAGCGGACCGCTGGAAATCACATTGCATCCAAAGGAAGGTATCTGTTTCGGTCTTTGGCACGTTCCAAAACAAGTCCCATTCATTTAACATTAGACCCCCTCGTATTCGTATATAAGAAATTCGGGTAAATAAAGGCAAACGTTTGGCAGCGAGTTGGAGAGATCAGGTTTCAGTTAGCTCCCGGAGGAGACGTCATGGTTTGATTGAAGTTGCACTCAGTCCGTACCTCCCCTGGGACGCCTACTCTGAAACCGGAGAGCTCTTTTCTTCGGTTCAGAAAGCCTTTGTGCTGTAGGAGTTCCGTGTGCACGGATCGCTGCGCTCTCCTGAGGAGTATACGCCGGCGTACTTTTTATTGTTATTATTTTTTTCAAACACAGCATTTTAACAAATAGAGGCAAAACTGAAGCCGACACACATCAACAGATGCGTTCAGTCTTTGTTATCTGGTCAGGGCTTGGTTATTTTTCCTAAACTTTGAACTTTTAATTTAGTCTTGCTCTCTATGGAATATAGGATTGAAGTCATTCGTTTAAATTCATAAATATTCGTGCTCGTATACGTTTTTTCTACAGTCCTCTCTATAACCCAAATTTTATGCAAGGGTTGACCATCGCGCGCCACGTTTTACTCAGTACGTTCCCACCGAAAGACGCGTCTGTTTTTCTTCTTTTTTTTTCGATCACTGCCTAGGCCATGAAATGCTAATGAAATACCGCTTGTTTACACCATGTGCAACCAGACGATATAAAGCATGCAACCACAGAATATTTTAAATAACAAATTGCACTACTTCGGAATATATAATATCTTTGTTACCGTAAAGCAGAGCTAAATCGAATGTCCCCCTTTTTTCTCACATGCACCTTACACATTAGTGTATAACTGTCACATTTTAGTTATTCAACACGGCCACGTCGTACGTTTACATTAAGCCGCAGGTTCACAAACTACTCTTCTGTGTCTGGCACCCGATGAGAACCTAACAACGAATGATACAAAGCAAAGTAAAGGCAGGGAATTCAAATGTGCAGCTTCTCTTTGTTATTCGGTTTACGAACATTTATCATACGCATAATTGTCGACGTAGCCGATGGCACGGGTCTCACGGTGTTGCGGCTAGCTTTTCGGTCAAGGGCTATCCCTCTAACTCGCGTGTGCTTGGGCTCAGACAGACAGCGAGACCTGTTTTCTACAAATGCAAATTATGCCAGCTGTTAAGGGTTACTCGCTCCAAGCTGTCTATAGAATACTTTCTCTCTCCTCAGTTCTCCCTCCCACATCCCCTTGACTGGTTTCACACAATGCCTACTCTCTGGGATTAATACATCGTCAATATATGGCGCCGATACGCGGCGTTTGTCTGCGTGGAAGTTCTTTCTAATGTCTACGTTCTCTTCGAATTAATCCAGATCTTTTGGAGTGTGTATCGGAATGGAGACATTTCGCAAACACGCTTTGCTCCCACTTCCGCTAATCGATATTTCCATTATGTCGGTGTCGAGGAGTTACGAGCCTGCATGTTTTTGGGTTGCGCGTTCCTTGATCACCGATCCACAATGTTTTGGCCTGCCGTATTAAGTGGGTTGGATTGCATGGTTAATTATTTGAATCTAAAATCTAGACACATGAACATGATGTGGCTTAATTGGACCTATTTCGAATGTGGAAGTGATGAAATGAGGCGTGTATAGTCGGTTTGGTTTTAATGATTTACGACGAGCTCTCTGGTTAAGCCACGGAGCAAGTAGGTCTATGTTGTGCTGCTGCAGTAATGGAAGCAAGTTTAAATTGACAACGAGAATTCATGAATTTCACCATAATAGATTTTCTGATTAAATTCGGACTATTTTGGAGTATTTATGCGAAGAAAGGCCTGATAAAAGGACAGATACAAAAGAATACACTTTGTATGTGGGGGGTAGGGTGATGTTGTACCCAAGATTAAATATAATCGGGTTAAATACCCAACTAAAGATTGTGACAGCAGTGCCCCTGACCTTAGTCTCTTTAATCTAAACTAAGATGCATTGATTATTATTTTTTTTTTTTACAAGTTTTTCTTAATGGTTGTAAATTTCCAACCGCTGTCAACATTTTCTTATGATTAACTTATTTAATGAAGCGTACACTTGGAAGCGATGCCGCATCCGTATTTTTTCCGAGTATGTTGGAAAAAAAGACCCATTCTGTAGCCTAAGCGATCCCACCTTTTAAAATATGCGATCGCCGCGTGATAGGCCTAAATCTATTAAACCCGTTAAAAGCGGGGTCTTTATCAGGTCAGACTCAGTCCTCCAGAGAATGCGCTATCCAAAGCTGGCATGCATCCAGATTGAAAGCGGGAAGGTGCCAAACCCCAGGAGCTGATTCAGCGGATCGCGTGCACGAGCCTCGCCCAGCCCCGCGATAAACTTCTCCGAGGGTGGGCATACAATTTACAAAACGAGTTTCAGAGAATCGAGTCAAAAGACAAAAGAATCTCTGGTTCTTAAGCAAACGTTGCCCCCACTGACATGACAAATTACATTCAAGATTATTATTCATGATTATACGCCGTCTGTAGTGGGTTTGAGCATTTGATGCCCATCGCAAGAATAAGATTAAGGTGAATAATTATATCTTGCCTATTAAACATACATTATCTATGTATAAAAATAATATATAAACATAATAATAATATTGCTCTGTATTTACCTATTTTATTGGGAACACAATTCATGCAGTTTAAATATTACACACACACACACACACGTTTGACGAAGCACCACGGCACAAATCGGGCGAAATGTGAATACCGCCCGCATTACCGTTTACTGAGCTTTGTGTAAAATGCAATAAGGGACGCGCGCTGCCCGGTCTTTTCATCCTCAATAAAAACTATCCCAGATAAATAGGAGTCTCTCGGGTGTAGACACACGCGAGCAATCCCGCGTTTATCAAATTCGTCTACGGCTCGAGACGACCGTGTATCAGCGCTGTGTTTAAAAAAAAAACAAAAAAAACATTAATCTCAAAATGTGTTATTTGGTTTTCAATAGGTTACGATTTTTCTGCTTGTTTAGAGGGTCCGGGGAGTCGGCGCGGTGCTGATAGTAAGGTCAGGAAACTATGTGGCGCCATTGTTTGTTCGGGAGACCTCCCCTTCGAAACAGTTCAGATCAAGTTCATGAGGCAATAAACCTTCTTCAAGGATCAGGAAGCGAACGCGGGCTGGGACAAGTCCGCAGTTTTCGCAGCTATATAGTATAACCAAGAGGCTACTTGTTGGCCTTGAACCCAACAAAGCAGAAGCGACGGAGTGTCTGGTTATTTATTCTGGCTACTTACGTTGGAGCGTGTTTTTGTACGGCCTATAAACCATTCACTAGTGCTGGTCGGGGATACCTTTTTGATTAAAAAAATAAAATAAAACTATTTTATAAGCGACTTCTGAGTTGACATATTGTTCGTAGTGCTAACTAACAAACTATATTTAGTACATCTACACAATTCCAGAACGAACATAGACGTCCGCTGCCTTGAATTCCCGTTTTCGACGGACTGATTCGATCCAGCCTTAGTGTGTGCGTTCATGTTGCGCTGATTTTTGTGATTCTGCGCAGGCCATAATCGATTCAGCCAAGGGTCTTTTGAGAATTTACAGAATCTGAAGATTCTCAGACCATTGGCTGAGCTGGTTATGTTCTGTACAGACTCACGGAAGTCTGCGCGACATGAATGCTCCCAGTCTATTCCTAATTAACATAATTGTTGAGCTAAAAAAAAATGTTGAGGAAAGTAGCCTCGGTAAACCGAAATGGTTTGTAAATAAGTAAAATCAGGACGAAACAGAAGCTATAGATTAATTGTGTCGTGGAGCCTGTAAAAAAACTTCAAGTCTATGTTCAATAAACCCTGTGAAATATTAACTTGTGTTTCAGTTTATTATATGTTATGTTTTGAACGAAGAGCTTAAAAACCGCACGAGATTTGTTTGTTTGATCGAAATAATCGACTGCGCTACTATTAAACTAATTGTTCCATAAAACCCCAGTAATTTAGAAACAGCGCCAAATTCCGCTTGAAATTATTTTTACATCGGTCCCCGACCGGGTCTCTTGACTAGATTTTCGGTCCGGCGCCTATAAACACGCAGCCGTTCGACGTAGAGGTATATGCGCGGCGTATCAACTTCGGATCTGCATTGAATGCTCATGCACGCTCTCTGTATGACGTGTCTGACGGGTTCGAAGTTATCCGCTGAAGAAGAACTAAGCATGCTGCTGTCGGCACTTGGAACTGAGCGGAAAATACTGAGGTGTGATTCTTAGGCGCGTTTAATTGATTAAGGCCAGCTCTAAATCACAACCGTTTGTATAACGCCACCATTCAGATATAAATGGGCACAGACTCAGCCCTCAGTTTTACCAGTGCAACTGGGACGCATTCAGTCTCTCTGTCAGGTTGGGTCAGTTTAATGCTTTACTCCGGTATTTGTGTCAGAGGTTGAAACAATCGGTCGTCAGCCCTCATGTTTTCTCTGCCTACTTACCATTTAAGTTTGGGTTCTAAATTACGTGGGCATAAAGACATCACCAATCCATTCTACAGAAGAAACCTAAAGGCTGCATCGGCAATACTACAATGTTACGGGTAGTTTTGCTCTCTTTCAGGGGTGGAACCTTGGGATTAGAAGGCAGTTAGCGGGAGGAGACGCCATGCTCTCTGCAACACCCCTCTTTGGAACGATTCACAGCTGGGTGAGCAATGAAGGAACCCACATGTGTGCGATTAATGAAGAGAGGTTAGTTTTGACTTCTGTATTTTTCACCCTCCTTATCTCCTGCGCCACTGTGACTCTCAAGGACTGCGGTCCCTGACTGCGGGTGTGAGGGATTCATTCGGTTAATGCTGGCAAAATTTCTGGCTTTTTAAAATCAGTGAATGGCTGCAGATTGGAGATGACTAGAAGCTGTGACACATTGGTCAACAGTTGCTGGATGTTTAAAGATGCTCGGATTGTATTATCTGTTGATGTGAGCGGCTCCGGATATCCTTGTCGAAAACGGGCTCAAACGAGGACCCGTGTCTTTATCTACAAATGGATTACCCAGAGCAAAGATCTAACCTTGCTTAGAAGAAGTCAGTGGATGCCATGGTGGGGCAGGAGAGCGGTTTCGTGACAGACCGGGCCGAAGGCAGAGAAAGGGTCGCTCCTACCTGGGGAGTTCAAGCCTCACGTAAACCGGAGACAAAGATGGGATCCGTTCCAAGCGTGGTGGTTTAATGGACTGGAGGGCACTGCAATAAAATGAGGGGAATCACACCGAGATTCAGTGCTGCCTTCTGGCTGCAGCTTGACAGCCGCGCGTCTTCTCAGACGCGGTACAATGACTCCAGGAGCGTTTAGCTTCGCGCCTCTTTTTTCCCTCCACTCACACGCCCTAGCAGTCACGAATGCACGCAATGGCTGCCACGATCAGAAATCATCTCACTGTCTCACTTCGGCTTACACGTTTCTGGAAGAGTATTCGGTGCTGGAAATAGAAAGCTTTGGTATGAACGTTTCTTTTCAATGCCCAACGGCACGAATAAGTATCACAGACATCACGTGATCTGGATTTAAACCTACAAAATCCAGATCGTATGGGAGGCTGCTCAATTGCATATTTTGATTTGTTGAAATTTCCTAATGTAGAATGCAAGCGAGCTATGATTTTGATAGCATTAGATGAGCAGATTTTTTTATTTCGTATTTCCTTTGTTCTGGGTTGCACTACTTCTAGACACGGCGCATTCTTTCCACATCTGCCACTCCCCATCGATCTCATGAGGCTGACAACTTAGCCTCAACCCCCATGCATTTTGAAATATCCCCAGTGTTGGAGTGCAGATGAACGGGATCGTGGCTCTATTAGACTGCACTGCCGTACCGTGTAACCAATATCCTGTCGGAAGTCATTAAAGTTTCATCCAGAGGGAGTGACACCTTTGCCAAGAAATTAATAACAGGGTAACACAACCCTACTTGCGTTAAATTGATTTCAGTACAAAACCATTTTTTTTCTCTTGATGCCAGAGCGCTGACCATGGACTTACTGCAGGCTGGGGGTTAGGAGTTTGATGGTGTAGCGATTACTTAAAAGCAAAATTGGTAAGCACGCTCGCTGGTTTTCGAATTCAGATCAGATCATTAACGGATTGTGTCTGAGAGAGCACAGCAGCGGTGCACGATTGACAGCTCACCGGCGGAACAAACGGTAGGCAAGGCTTCTCTCGGTTCGCCTCTAACTGCCGTCTCCCTTGGACACTGGCTGCGCTGGACCCTGCGTGCGGCCGGCTCTGTAGCCTGCAGAGAGTGAAGGAGACCAGTGGCTAAAGTCAAACTGGATCGGAGTCGGTAATGATGGTACCGATTCCTCACCCTCGTAGTGCAGATAGCGAGAAACCGGGGTGCATCGGCACCAGACTGGGGAGAAAAGAAAGAATGACGTCGTAATGAAGAGGTCAATAAAGAAGACCGTGGTTAAAGAAAGTGGAGTTCCCTGACAACGCACACTGGCTCTTTTGGAGGGGGGGTGGTTTCCTCGGGTGGGGTGGCGAGAGTGTGGCTTGTAAATTAAACGTGCGTCAGTTCTGCTGTGCTTCCAGTTCCCCAGTGCGGATGTTGGTTTGATTGGAGAGGCGGAGGTATTGGGAAGGTGTTGTTAACTTGTGATCGATGGCGTGGGACCGGTGCTCCTCAAACAACCCTCCCGTCCACAGCGCTCATTCACCTTGTCTGGGGGATAAAGAGAGGTCTGCATTACTGAATGCTCAAGATGGTGGCTCCACCGTAGGGTTATTTTTCTGATTGTGAAATCTGGGGCGGAGGTGTATTATTGAACAGTGCACTTTCCCCCTGATTACAGGATACAGCTGGGGAGGAGCCCCCATGAGGAGGGTCATGAGGCAGGAGGGCTGTAGTCCTCTCACTGTTGGGTTTAACACTGATATACCGGGCTTATTTTCTCCATAAGCTCTATACCTGTGCAAAGGGATATGTTTACAATCCAGTGCTTCATTGGGTTTTGGATTTAAATGTTATTCCTTCCTATTCCTTCCTATCTTCCACAAACCCTCAAAAAAGAATAATAATGATGAAAGTTGAGGCTATGGTCTGAGGCTACGTGGTCTTGATTTTACTATTGACAGGAAAGAACCTGTATGTGATGCTGAAACCCAGAAAAACCACCTGGATTTGAGAGAAGGAAACCCCTTCACCCACAGCATGGTGAGGTTTCTCTTATATTTTCAAAACAAAAAAACCCAAACCTACTAACCTCCACCTCCAAGCACACGGTGCACAATCGGCGCCTTATTTTACACCACATAATACCTCCTGTCCCGTTGTGTTGCCGTTGCGATCAGTAAGTGAACCTACTTATGGAATTATATGTATCAGGATTGATATGCGTCCGGACCGGGTGTCTGTGCGAGTGCAGTGCGACTGGAAATGTCCATATTATCTTGGAGACCTTTGCCCTCAGGGAGGGGCGAGTCCTGGCAGGCCAGCGTTCAGTGCACAGTCCCAAAACTTTGTTAAATTTGTTTGGCGAGTCTTGAACATAAAGTTGAGATGTATTAAAAAGAGAGCTTTTACTTTAAAACACACTGACCCCCCAATCCCCCAATCTTTTAAAAATGAATCTGGATGTAATATGCATGGCTCTGTAGGTCTCTTGGTTACATCAAGTCTTCCATGCTAATTGCTCTTCTTTTCGCAGGTGGACGCGAGTGCAACCTGCAGGATGAACCCGCTGGGAAGTCTGGGGATGGATCGGAGTAACCTGATGAGGGAAAACCTGCGAGTTCATGGAAGCTTAGTCTACCCAGGCATGAAGGCCAGAGAGGGGGTTTCCATGCCCCTGGGCTACGTCAGTGACTTGCACTACAAGCCTGACGTCACACTGGAATGCAGGAAGCCCAACAGTGGCTACACGGGCCTCTACAAGAATCCCCCTCCGGGCCTACAGAAGGCGCACCTCGGGAACGGTGGGGACGCCTTAGGTCTTGACCGTCATGTAGGGCCTGCTGACAAACATTCGGAATTAGGGCTGAACGGTGCCAGCGGTTACCTGCGTGTCCCCTGGATGAGCCCTTACTCGGACACGGGGATGTACCCCTTCCTGGATTCCACAAAGTACGCTGCCCTCAACATGTACAAGGCCTCCTTCATGTCCCAGCCCTCACCCTACCTGCCCCAGCATCTGACGTACCAGTCGCTGTGCCCTGGGACAGGGGGCGGCGGTGCCGGGGCCGGTGCCGAGCGGTTGTTTTACATGCCCCATTACCCCCCCACCCCCATGTCTTCTCCACTGGCACCTCCCATGAGGATCCCCACCGCCCCTGTTGCAACGACTGCTCTGCCTCCACTGGTGCACTGTCAGGACAAAAGCAGAGCCAGCGTTGGGCCCAGGAGTCACCACGAGTCTTCTGCTTTTGGGCAGCAGATGCACCAGTCGGTGACGCACAGTGACAGGCTACACAGCAGCAGCAAGGCCAGCCGCACCTCCTCCACTAAGGGTTCAGCCAGCAGCTGCAGCAGCCTCCCGGTGGACTCTAGCACAGCCATCCTGATGCCGTCTCCGTGCGCCGCCTCTCGCCACCCTCAGCCCCCTGCTCCGCCACCGCCCCCTCTCATTGAAAGCACTTTGGACTTCCAGACGCACCTGCCTCGAGGCCCCCCTCCTTCGTCCTCCACTTCCCCGTCCGTGTCTCACCCCTTCTACATGAGCAGCATGGCCCTACATGAGCATCCTACCCCAGCCCGGTCCGCCAACCACAAATCCAAATCCAAGGAAGGGAGCTCAGACCATAGACCTGGTGGAGGTGAGAGAAAGCCCAGCAAGTCTCCTCCCAAGACAACGCCTGAGAAGTCAGCTCAGCCGACTCCCACCAAAGACCCCGCAGATAAGCCTTTGGATTTGTCTGCTAAAATGGATTTTGGTTTATCTCCTAATGGATTTTCCCCTAATCTCGAGGCCTTAGCCAAACTGGGTCATTCCCCAACAGCTCACTATGGACTTCAACCCAACAGGGAACTTCTCAGGGAAACGCTCTCCCCATCCACTCTTCTTAGCACTTCCTCTAAGCCACCTGAGAGACCTGAAATAATCAGCACTTTACACTCCTCCTGGGTGGTGCCTGGTCCTTCTCCTGCTCCTCCACCTGCTCCTGTTCCTGGTCTTGGACCAGCCCTAAATCTGGACTCCAACCTGAGCAAAGGCTCCTCTGTCATTAAAAACAAAAACCTGGAGTGTATGGCACCCCAACAGCGCAGTTCCTCCTGTCCCAGGATTGGAGAGTCTAACAACGGCCCCCCTGCCAATCCCTCTCCCACCGCTGTGACCTCTGGGGGTCGCCCCGCTTCAGCATCCCCGTCTCCCAACATTAATGCTGAGTGCCCAAAGCCCAGTCCCAGTTTCCATGTGGAAAAAGCCCCCAGCTACACAAGTGGCCCGCCGGGGAAGCCTGATAAAGCCACCAAGAGACCCGAGTCCCACGAGGTCAGTTATAAATCGCAGCATTCTCATCTGGAGAATGGGCATGCCCATAGTCAGCTCTATCTACCCCACAATGAAACTTTTCTGTCTCCAAGCCTAGCGTATGGGAACAGATATCTACCGTATCCAGTCTCTGATGGCATGTCCCTTCCTCATATACCGTTGCCAGCGAAAGGCCCAATTTACCCTCATCCTGTCCTGTTGGGCAGCAGTAGCCTCTATCCTCCGCGTTTAACACCAAAGCACGGCCTCCCCTATGGAATACCTTCCAGCCACGGGGAGTATTTGACCTACCATGATCCACAAGAAATGGTACACCCTTTGATGTCTCCCCACCTGAATCTTGACCCTATAGCCAACGAGCGACTGGAGAAGAGATCGCGGGCTCAAGAGAAACCCAGGCACAACGAAGATGCTGCTTACCAGATTTACCACACTACAGAGACCACCGGTGTCCCTCGCAAGCCCGAGACGGACGCCGAGAAATCCACAGGCCTGGGTTCAAAGCCGCAGAGCATGCCCTTGGCATCCGAGAAAGAGAAGACGGTCTGCATTGACTTGATCCAAGATGGCACAGATGGAGGCTCTCAGACGGCGAAGCACGGCGCCAAGAAAGGAGATCCCACCAAGCCTTTAAGCAGCGAGAGCCGCGGGAGCAGGAGTGAGAAAGAGCCCGAGCTGAAGCAGCTCCTCCAGGCGGCTGCGAAGAGGCCAGCTGAACCAGACAGGCAGCCCGAGACCTGCAGCAAACTCAGCCTGCCGCCCGCCGTCTGCCGAGAGCGTGCGTCTCCAGGCCCCAGCCAGGGTGAGGAGAGCCCTGCTGAGAGTAGCCCTCTCCCAGACCAGCTGGAGCAGCAGACTCTGCGCTGTGCCAGGACGTCGGGTGACAGGACCTCAGAGCAGACCGATTCTAAACCGGACAGACGCGCTTGCGTCAGGCACTGCACCGGGCTGAACAAGGAGGCCCCGGAGAATGCCCCAGAGGACGCCCCAGAGGACACCGAGTCTCACGAGGATGACGAAGTCACAGATGGTCACAGCTCCAAAAACAAGAGGTCCAGCCTAGCCAAAAGAATTGCCAACTCCTCTGGCTACGTGGGAGATCGTTTCAAGTGCGTCACCACTGAACTGTATGCAGATTCCAGCAAACTGAGCCGGGAGCAGCGCGCCCTACAGGTGAGGTTGCAGAATTGTGGCCGTAGAAAAGGGCGGGAGTCGGGCTATAATGTTTTTTTTTTTTTTTTAAAGTATTATGGCCACTGGGAAATATTCTACAATATAAAATTCAGAGGGTTATACCCATCCTGCTGCAGTAGGTTATGATGTTAAATACTGAGAAGACCAGATGCATGGTGTGACTCTGATTTCTGTTATATTTACATTAACATATTGAAAACACAGTTTTTATCCCACCTCTGCCACCATCTGGAAACCTCCAGTATCTTTATTAATCACACATGGTTGGCTTTCATTGTCAGCCCCTCATGGACAGGGCCTGCAGGCTCATTGTAGACAGCCACCACCCCACCAGGCCACACAAGGCTTAGGTTAGCGGCTTGAAAGTGTTAAGGCAACCCTGGGCCCCATGCGCCGGCTGCTCTTATCAGCCGTGGCCCCCCTGGGCCCATCCTGCCAGAGGCCTTTCAACCTGCCGGTGAATATAGGGCTGCGGTATCTTCTCCTTCCCTCATGGAGAGCACATTCCTGCAGGCAAAAACAGCCCCCCGTCCCGTCCCGTCCCGTCCATAATCCTACCTTCCCCGCATGCTCGGTCTCCACATTTAGCCCCCGATTTCTCCTCCACGCCGTTTTGCCCTGAGCAGATTACTGCAGACCTAGCTGTCATCTCTGAGCATTTGCAATGAGCTGAAAACCTGTAAGACGACACTCTCGCGCGCGGTGTTCGCATTGTGTTTGACACCGCCAGGCACTGTGTCATGGGAGAGCTCTACAAGTTTAATCGGATTTTTCAGCGATGTTCGTAATCCCTGATCCTGTGCTTTACTGGATGCATGTCTGTCCATAAATATGTCTGTGTAGCTGCATTTTGTTAATTATTTCATATGTGTGCTTGCTGTTGGAAAAGCCAACTCGGTTACTAAAGCAAAATTGATGGATTGTAAAATAAACACGTCAACAAGTTTTACGTCCCTCTAATAACCATTTTATGTAAAGCTCTATTATTTTGTCCCCAGAACTGCAGCGCACACTCAGATAGTAATTACGATGCATGCCTGGTTGTTTGTAATGAATCCACTTTGCTATAGCGTGTTTGTGTGTTTATTTTTAACACTGTTTCCTGCTCCAGCTCAGGATGTATACTAATGAATGTTAAAGATGTGGTATATTTGAAATGATCACAAGATATATTGAGCACCCATTTTAATTGCTTAGATGGAAGTCTTATCACAAGAGGACAGTAATTTAAGTCAACCTGCTGCTTACTGTGAGGTCAGTTCTTTAAATTTCTTATTACCAATAAAACATTTTTTATGAATACAGCCTGGTTTATGACAGCTAATTAGTCAGGTTTTCTTTTTTTTTTTTTTAATTCTGCTTACTGAATTTTTTTGTAATGTGAGAAGTCCGCCATGCTGTAGAAATGTTCAACGCAGGATTGAGTCCATCGATGGGGGGATTGAGCATGGGTCAAAGGCAGGATAGAGACCATCGATGGGGGGATTGAGCATGGGTCAAAGGCAGGATTGAGACCATCGATGGGGGGATTGAGCATGGGTCAAGGCAGGATAGAGACCATCGATGGGGGGATTGAGCATGGGTCAAAGGCAGGATTGAGACCATCGATGGGGGGATTGAGCATGGGTCAAGGCAGGATTGAGACCATCGATGGGGGGATCGAGTGAAGCCACAGTGGCCAGCGCCCCCCAGACACAGAGATGTTTGTTTGTTGCTTGGCATTGTGAAGCCTTTTTGTGTTTTCTCACTGAAACAGCAGTGGTGTAGCGAGGCTTGAAATTCAAGGCAGAAAGAGGAGAGCGGAGGAGAGCAGCGAGGAGATTTCACAGAGTCCCCTGTGTATGTATGCTTGTAGCGAGCAATGATGCGATTCTCCGAGCTGGAGCTGAAGGCCAAGGAGGGCGGCTCCGCGGCAGACCGGGAGCTGGAGGGTGGCCAGCACAGACGGCCAGATTGGGAGTGCAGCCAGCGCCTTGCTGCCCTCGGCGACCAGGCCCGGACTCAGGGTAAGAAAGCCCGCATTCCTCCGCGGACACCTGTGCCGAGACAACCCCAACAGAGCGGGTCGCTCCACTTCTGTGCTTTTTAAAAATAAAAAAGAGAGAGAAATTTGAATCATTACTGTGGCTGAGTACACTATTGAAAGTAGTTTGCTCATTTAGGAGCATGTTTGAGATGTACAGATTTTCTGGAAATATTGACTGTGCATGCGTGTGTACAGTGCGTGCCTGTGTGCGTGTGCATGCACGCCTGTGTGTGTGCATGCCTGTGTATGTGTATCTCTGTGTGTGCGTGTGTGTGTATGAGTATGTGTAGCGGTGTGTGTGTGTGTGTGTGTGTGTGCGTGTGCGTGTGTGTGCGTGTGCCTGTTTATGTGTATCTGTGTATGTTTGCAGACACGTTTAAAACAGTGTAACTTGAGAGCGTCGGCTGCTCAGGAGTGACGTGCTTGTTGAGTGGCAGCTCAGGGCCTTTTTAAAGGCGCAGTGTGATTGTAGGTGTTACCATGGTGAACTGTGTATTGACAGCAGAGAGGAGACAGGAAGGTTTTCTGTCTTGTAGCAAAGCTGGCTTTGGACTGTGCCGTGTTTTGACACCTGCTGTCATTGGTAGTGACGACTTTTCTTCTCGTGAGACTCTCCTTCACTTTCCAAGGTGCCGTCTCTCCATCCAATCACTGAAAGGGGTTTACCATCTTGGTTTGGTTTCTTACCATGTGCTGTCTTCCAACATTTAGTACATCTTTTTCAGTCTTTTCTGTAGTTTAGTTGATCTTTTATTTGTCTTTTAGTTTGACTTTTTAATTAGTTTACTCGGTCTGTGATTAAAAAAAATACTGTATACCAGATTGTCGTCCTGGGTACTCTTTTTTATTTAAATGCTTCTAAGTGAGTTTCTCAATTATGAAAATAATCCAAATTTCAAACGGGGGCGAATCCCTCATTATCGTGCACTTTGCCGGGTGCGTAGTGTGTCCCCCCCAAACTTTACGTGGGTTCTGATGAGAGAGGCGGAGAGAAAGAGAGAAGGTAACCCAACAGTGAATGTAAAGTGGGGCTGACCCCTCTCTGCATGTCTGGCAACCATTGGTCTTTTTAAGCGAATGGCGAAGCCACTCGGGTTGCTATGGGCGAAGCGGACCGGGTTGCCATGGCGATCCCCGTTTGGTGGAGTGTGGCCGTGAACCAGGCGATAAACGGTGGGATGCATGTGTTGTGAGTCACGATCGTTATCCGCGGATGAGATGATTTAAAGTGCAGGCACATCTGTGCACCTCCCACCGGCGCCTGGGGCAGGGCAGGGCAGGGCAGGGCAAGGCAGGCCAGGCAGCGGAATTCCAGTCCGGGCCAGCGTCAGGCCGGCTCTGTGAGCCCCAGCCAGCGGGCGCCGATCCACAAGCCTTTACACTGTTCACATCCGCGCAGGGCGCCGTAAACGGGGGAGGGGGAGGGGATTCCAAAAGCGTGCTGGGGGCTTATGTGGAAGTTCAAGGTCAATTAGGGAGCAGTGAGATGAAAGCTTGGCTCTCCAGCATGGGAAGGGTAGCAGGGATCTGGCCAATGAAAGCCGGGCTCTCCAGTCTCCAGTATGGGAAGGGTGGCAGGGGTCTGGCCAATGAAAGCCGGGCTCTCCAGTCCCCCCTGCATGGGAAGGGTGCAGGGATCTGGCCAATGGAAGCGTGAGAGCTGCAGTGTTTATGGTTCAGACTGAAGTTTCCACTTGCCTTGCTGTCTAGACTATGTTTTTGACTGCATGCCCCCCCCACCCCTCTGTGCTGGTATCCAGGTGTGCAGTCAGTGTGTGGGGACAAGAGGGTGCCTGTTCTGCAGCGATGCGCACAGCAGAGTCCGGGCAGGGCCGACAGAGAGACCAGGGAGGGGGGCCACACGCCGCCGCCAGAGCCGCCCCAGAGCCCCCCCACGGCAGATGGAAGGGACCCGGAGAGCCCGAGCGCTGGCGCTGTGCCCGACAGGAAGCGGGACCACCACAGGGACGAGGAGGAGGAGGAGGAGGAGGAGGACGGGTCGGCCTCTGGGCTGAAGAGACCCAGGACCATCACGGGTAAGTCCTCACAGCAGGAAGAAGAAGGAGCAAAGAGGCTGTGGCCTCTCCCACGCATGACCGTCATTAACTCTTATTTTACACTCACCAGCGTCGAGCGGTCCACAAAAGCCACTGTCTGATGGGCAGAACAGCCCTTTCCTGTGAAGCTCTGAGGTTATTGTAATTACCTTCTGGTTTTGACACTTTGTAGGCATTAATTCCGCTCATCTCTTCCTATTACTAAAATATGAAACCACGAAGTTTGAGTTGTGGGAGCGGTTTTTGCTAGCGGACACGTGCTGCGGAACGCCGGCTGAAATAAAACTTTAGCCAAACGCTTCATTTATGCCTCCCCAGCCAACAGCGTGCACTTTCATTTTAATTTCTTCTGCCATTCAAGCGATGTGCAGGCTGACATTTCCTTTCATTTTGCCTTGTTTACAATCCTGCTGGAATTGCCCAACAGCGATTAGCATATTTTTTGTACTGGAAGTGATGCACGTGATGGATCAGATTGTCCAACTGGAACATTTGGTTTGAAATGAATTTAACCCCAGCCGTGCCCTGGGGCTGGGTTCTATCAGACGGCTTCCTGTGTGAGAGTGCTGGAGCCGTGTCTGTTAGCGATTAGCCGTTAGCGATTAGCCGTCCGGCGCTCTGAAGGGCGCCGCGGTAGCAGTGGTGAAACAGAGGATACGGCGCGACGTCTGGAAAAGGGGATCGTTTCTATCACACGTGGTGGAGACATGAAATACGGCTAGCTATTGTGTGTGAGATGTGCTGATAAAGCAGGAGGTACAGACTGTCTCTGTCCGTTGTACAAGGCGTGTTTTTAAGGCAGAGTTAGCTGTGAAAAGCTGGAGGTACAGACTGTCTCTGTCCGTTGTACAAGGCGTGTTTTTAAGGCAGAGTTAGCTGTGAAAAGCTGGAGGTACAGACTGTCTCTCTCCATTGTACAAGGCGTGTTTTTAAGGCAGAGTACAGCGAGTGTCTGTTTTGATTGTGTAAGGCGTGTCTTTAAGGCTAGGCTAAGCTAGCTGTGAATAGCTGGAGGTACAGCGACTGTCTGTTTTGATTGTGTTAGGCGTGTCTTTAAGGCTAGGCTAAGCTAGCTGTGAAGAGCAGGGTGTGTTGTTCATTATTCCGGGTTGTCTCTTCAGATGACTGGTCTGTGAGGGACACTGATCCTTCCTTGCAGCACCTCTTGGAGGAGGTGAAAGATCTGATGGTGTGTATCGAGCTGGAGGGACTGAGGCTCCACGGGTCACGCCACCTACACCAACCCCGGGGTCTCGGGGAGGGCCGCGCCCCCGCCCCTCCCCTGTCTCTGCCCCCAGCAGGCAGTGGACCGCAGCAGGCTAAGTCCTGCCTGCGAGAGGTCGGCAGAAAGGTCAGGGGCAGCTCACGGGATGAAGGGCCCACCAGGAAGAGGTCAGAGGTGGATAGGATCCGGTGTGACGAGACGCTCAGTAACGGCAGCGTTCAGCACGGTGCGCACGTGGGGCTCCGCTTTGGTCAGGATTCTCCCCCCGCTCTGCTGCGCTGCGTCGCCCCTCCGCACCAGCCTGTGAAATGACATCCTTTTCACTGTGGCGATCTGTGTGTGCTTTCATTGTGGGCTGACTTTCTGTCTGCCCTGGTGCTTTCGGAATCATTTGGGAACGGCTTGCGTTACGATGGTGTTTTCAGTTCAGTACTTAGGGGCTTTTCCATCAGAGAGGAAGTGATATGGCCAATAGCTTCCTATTCATGAAAAAGGGGAAGTCCAATGGGGGGGGGGACTGTGTTAGATGTCTCTGGTGTCATTGCTGTATCGATCTGGGGGGGCGGGGCTTTGCGGGCCCACCCCCACCCCCGGGGCTGGAGAAGGGAACGGCGGTCTGTTCAGAAAGGCGGACGGAATGTAAATGAGAAGGTTTTTTCCCCAGCCCTCACACGGGAGCCCACGCTGTGCTGCTGAAGGATCACAAGGCAGGAGAGGGGACTGATGGTGAGCCAAAGAGCACAATAAAAAAAGGCTAGCCCTTATCTCTGGTGGCTTCCCCCGGGACGTCCCGGCGGCACCAGGCGAGGCGAGGCTCGGGACACTCCTGCGCCGTGGGACCAGCCCGAAAACCCTGGATGTTTACATACTTGTGTGTGTTCGAAAGATTCCCCGGGGGATAAAAAATCAGATTAGGCGTGCTGAGATAACCTTCAGGTTCCTCCCACTTACCTTAACCAGCGGGTTAAAAAACAACAGACCACTTACCCATGGCTTACGGCTTGGGATTCCCCCTCCTGCAGCGTTACGGCTTGGGAGTCCTGTCCTGCAGCAAAAGGGAGAGTAGAGATCCCTGTCAGATACGTTTGATTCAACACTGCTCCACAGGTCCCAGGTCAGCCCAGCTCCAGGTCTGGATCCCACTCAAGCATCCAGTCCCAGCCCCTCATTTATCCTCTGTCCATGTGGCAGCTAAAAGCAGCGGTTCTCAAGGTCCGTTTGGTCGTTTGGTCGTTTGAGAAGTGTCGGACGCAGGTCGTGGCGCCCGTTTAGTTTCCTCTGTGATCTGTAATCTTTAAACTGCTGTTCTCGGGCGCACGCTAATTAATTAGGCGCCGTTGGAGCAGAAAGGGCCATACACAAATACGCGGCGGGCTGCAGAATAGACACAGGGCGAGCGACGCCCCTTTTCCCTGGGGAATGGGGAACAGTTGGTGACGGCTTTATACCCACCCTGGCAGAATCCCTCCATTGTGAGGATATGAGCAGATGCAAACTTCACAATGGCAATGAGTCGCGGGGCTGGAGCTATGCTAGTCTACTAACATACAGACGTTACCCGACGTGCGTGCATGCGTTAGTGCGTGCGTTTGTGCGTGCGTGCGTTAGTGCAGGAGTGCATGCGTTAGTGCGTGCGTTAGTGCGTGCGTTAGTGCGTGCGTTAGTGCGTGCGTGCAAGAGTGCATGCGTTAGTGCAAGAGTGCATGCATTAGTGCAGGAGTGCGTGCGTTAGTGCGTGCGTTAGTGCGTGCGTTAGTGCGTGCATGAGTGTGTGCGTTAGTGCAGGAGTGCGTGCGTGCGTTACTGCAGGAGTGCGTGTAAATAACACACCAGCTGTTGGGGGGGGGGGGCACCAGGGCAAACCTAAACAGCGTTTCAGGAGCGTTTGGCAGAGATTTGAGTGGTCGTGGTTTGTGTCGCGTTATATCACGTTAGCGCTGGCTTCCACTATCTAATAGGGGACTATCCACTTGGTATTCATAAAAAGGGGTAACCGCACAGATAATGTTGAGCCAAGAAGACCTAGATAAGCAACGTAGATTAGACAGCAATTTTCTGTATCAAGAAGAGTGCAACTTGGATTGACTTTCACAGTTAGCTATTGTTTCCTTTCGGCTGGTGAAGCGTAGATAGCAAGACAACATTGTGATACTCACTCTGCTAGCTAGCGAACAGGTTTTAGCTAAAATGTCACAAAAAATATGTCGCTAAAATCTACAGCAGGATTTTATAGCCGAAACCTGTAACTAAAAAAGTCGTCCAACAGCTTGATTATATTGAACAATGTTGATGTTATACGAGAAGAGTCCATGTTAGAAATACGCGGTGGTAAGCTTCTCTGTGCACTCCCCCAGCCTCCTTCCTGGTGGTTTAGTCCTCCTCTTCATTCGTTCCACAGCTCCCGCTCGCCTCCCGGGGAGAAGAGCGGTTTAATTAGGCCGGGGTGCGTGAGTGTTTGTTTGTGGTCAGACCGTGCGGGCTTTTGTGTTGCTGTAGCGTGATTATCCGTGCTTAGTGGGAGCGAGCGCTGGCCTGTAAACTGTCAGGGATTACACAGCCTGCGCTGTTGTGTATCAGCAGGGCGACCCGAGCCGACAGGTCCACGGGCCCTCCCCAGGCTGTCGGACAAGAGGCAGCGGCTGAAGGAGAAGCACAGGGACTCGGACCGGGGCGACCCGCCCCCCTCCAGGCCGCGTCGCCACGGCGACCCAGACAAGCCCAAGGGCAAGCGACAGTGCAAGACCAAGCACATCAGCCTGAGGGAGCGCCGGAGGGCGTCCCAGAGCGGCGAGGAGCACAAGGTGAGAACATGTACCGCCTGTACCTCCGCTGTGCCGGCGCTTTGAGCTGTCAATCATCAACGCAGGAGAGGAAATGCGTTGTTTAGCAGTGTATCTGCAGATGTGGCCTCCCGTCTATCGCTGAAGGGCAGGGGGCGGAGCACGGGGGCTGTCCTTCCTGTGGAGCTGACAGACTCCAGTACAAAGACAATGGGCAGTATTTCCATGAGAGAAAAATGATAAAAGAACCCTGTTATGCTCCCACTCAGACCTCTGCTGTAGACACACTGACTCAGTGCCCAGTTCAGGGCTTGTTGGCCCTCCTGGGCGTGGTGAGGAACCCAAACACAAACGCTGTGTCCCCTGTGGATCGGACCGTGGCTGGTCACCGCTCTTCGCTGTGTCCCCTGTGGATCGGACCGTGGCTGGTCACCGCCCGTCCGCTGTGTCCCCTGTGGATCGGACCGTGGCTGGTCACCGCCCGTCCGCTCTCCGCTGTGTCCCCTGTGGATCGGACCGTGGCTGGTCACCGCCCGTCCGCTCTCCGCTGTGTCCCCTGTGGATCGGACCGTGGCTGGTCACCGCTCTCCGCTGTGTCCCCTGTGGATCGGGCGTCAGGGCGTGACTAAAGGCTTGCCAGCGGGAGAAGCGCAGATGGTTATAAATGAGGGGAGGACTTATCACCAACCCCGGCTCCCGCGGTGACTCCAGACTCATGACTCTGGAGGCCCAGTATGGCCTGTCATTATCCAGCTCCTCAGAACCCTGTGAAACAGCACAAACGTGTCAGTGCGTGTGCGTGTGCGTGTGCGTGAGCGTGTGCGTGTGAGATAACACAGAAGGTATGTCCTGTCCTCCCCTAAACAGGTTAGCGCTAAGCGATCTTCACGGAAGAGGTCGGCGTCTCTGTCGGACTGCGACTCCTCTACCATCAAGCCCTGCGCCCCATCCCCCTGTCCTGCCCCACCTCAGCCCCCGCTCCTGCGCCCCCCCACCCAGCCCTCTCCGCCGCCCGCCAAGACCCCCCCACCGGACACCCCCGCCAGCCGCCCGATGCCGCCCGAGGCGCGGAGGCTGATCGTGAACAAAAACGCGGGAGAGACGCTGCTGCAGAGGGCCGCGCGCCTGGGCTACGAGGTAAGTCGCTACTCCTTCCCTACGCCTTCCCTACACCCTCCCTACGCCTTCCCTACGCCTTCCCCACACCCTCCCTACGCCCTCCCTACGCCTTCCCTACGCCCTCCCTACGCCTTCCCCAACCCTTCCCTACGCCTTCCACCGGTGCCCCGCTGGCACCAGCCTGTGCCCGCTCTCGCTGCCTGTCACGCCCTGTCAATCCTTCACCAGGCCCGTCCCGCTGCCTCTCAGGGGCCCGACAGGCCCCTGGCCAATCGCTTACCTCAGATTCCCACAGAGTCCCCTGGAAGCGTGCTCTGGAATACATCACCGCTGTTGGTCTCAGGCTGTGCTCCGCCCATTACCTGTGTGCTGAATTTTCCAAAGCATTTCTGATGGGTCCCGGTGGGGAAAACGTCAACAGTCAGAACACGCTGGCTCCTGTTTATTTTCCCTTCCGCGCTTTAAAGAGCTGTCGCTCGGCACAGGAAAGGAGCGATGGTTGTTTCAGTGGGAGAGCTCTGGTGCGCGGACAGGAGCGTGGGAAGGGGGCGGAGGCAGAAAATCTCTTTTTAAACACCATTGCACTCCTGGCTACCTTCAGCTTTTCCCATCTTAAGTGTTTTAAATCTTCGGCAGTTTTTTCAGTAATTGGAGACGTTTAACGAAAAGGTACAAAATAAAGCGGAGAAGGAATGGAAACCCAGCGTATGGAATGAGCTTCTCCTGTTTGTTTGTTTGTTTGTTTGTTTGTTGTTCTGGGTTTTCCCTTCTTTCCCCCTCGGGGGAGGAGATCAAACGGGATGTCCAATTAGCACCATTGCTATCAAAGGAGCTGAAAACGTGCCACAGAGGAGGAATAAATGTAATGTTCTGTTTTAAGGGTTTTTTTACAACGCTTACAGCTGTCCCCCCGTAGGCTGGTCCACGCCGCACGCACACGCAGACACACATGCACATACAGACACACACACGCACGCGCAGACACACATGCACATACAGACACACACACGCACGCGCAGACACACACACGCACGCGCAGACACACATGCACATACAGACACACACACGCACACGAAGACACACATGCACATACAGACACACATGCACGCACAGATACACGCATACGCACGCGCAGACACACATGCACATACAGACACACACGCACACGCAGACACACATGCACATACAGACACACATGCACGCACAGATACACGCATACATACGCGCAGACACACATGCACATACAGACACACACACGCACGCGCAGACAAACATGCACATACGGACACACACACACACATGAAGACACACATGCACATACAGACACAGGCACACGCAGACACACATGCACATACAGACACACACACGCAGACACATGCACATACAGACACACACACGCACACGCAGACACACATGCACATACGGACACACATGCACGCGCAGACACACATGCACATACAGACACGCACACGCAGACACATGCACATACAGACACACACATATGCACATACGGACAGACACACACACACACACACGCATACACAGATACATGCATACGCACACGCGGAGGCGCTCAGACACATACACACAGAGACACAGACGCACACACACACACAGACACACACAGACATGCACACACAGACACAGACACAGACACACTCGCTGCCCCTAACTGAATGAATTAAACCACTCTTTGAGGGCACAGACAAAGACACAGAGCATTGATTTATTGTGTTGGGTTTTGTCTGTGCCCTCCACCCGTCGGTCTGTAGATAAGAGGGCTGTGAGCTCCTGTGTGGGATCAACCCCCTCCCCACCCCCCTGTAGACCCAGCTCCAGTTATCTGTCAGTGCCTCTTCAGCGCCCAGGACGTGTGTAATCTCCTTGGCAAGGTGCTGTGTGAGGGGAAGTGCTAAATGGTTTAAGTCATCCGCAGGCCACACGAGTCACGCTCGGTGAAACTGCCCTAAATCACACTCTCCTAATTAGTCACTTTGAGGACTGGAATGGCGTTAGTCTAAGCAACCAAGCAGTCACGCGAAGACCAGATTAGCGTCGCCGACTGCCGGTCAGACCGGATTAACTCTCAGCTCAGCCGACCTTACGCATTCTCGCTGTGTATTTACTTTCCCACTTCCTGTTCCTCTTCCGCTCTGCGTGACAAATGAGCAGCGTTCACAGAAAGGATTCCCCCCCAGTTGTCCGATTGTGGTTGGGCGCGTTTGCATGACTTTGTAATGCGATGCGAGACCTGTCGAGCCTTAAGGTCAGCCAGGCCTGCTTTCAGCTGTTGCGTTTTGCGTGAAATACCTGTGGTATTTTCAGGTGTTGCGTTTTGCGTGAAATACGTGTGGTATTTTCAGGTGTTGCGTGAATACCTGTGGTATTTTTGGGTGGCGAGTTTTGCGTGAATACGTATGGTATTTTTGGGTGTTGCGTGTATACGTGTGGTATTTTCAGGTGTTGCGTTTTGCGTGAATACGTGTGGTATTTTCAGGTGTTGCGTTTTGCGCGAATACGTGCGGTATTTTCAGGTGTAGCGTTTTGCGTGAATACGTGTGGTATTTTTGGGTGTTGCGTGAATACCTGTGGTATTTTCAGGTGTTGCGCGTTGTGAGAATACGTGTGGTATTTTTGGGTTTTTTCCGCCCTCCCCCATGTCCTCAGCGCCAGCCCCGGGCCACAGCACGGCGGGACGGGACGGGACGTTGCCAGGATGTTGTTTGTGCAGCGGCCAGGCTCCTGTTTACGTAGTGTGAGTTCTTTCTCTCCACTCCTGCGCTTCCCGAATGGCCTGCCCTCCCTCCCTCCCTCCCTCCCTCCTCAGAGGGCCTCAGACAGGAAGCGCGTCTCTGACTGCCTGCGTGTGATAAGCCTGTGGCTGCTCTGCGCTGAAATACGCCGCGGGTTTCAGCACTCAGCGCTGTCGCGGTGAACATGCTCTCCGGGGGCGGGGCGGCGTTTCCCAGCCGCTACAAAACAAATCTGGGCCCGACTGCGTAAACACTCAGGAGCTCCACAGGAATCTCCCACGCCTTTGGCTAAACTGGCTCCGCTTGGCTGCGCTGTGATTTATCCCAGGTACAATCTTTAGGGGAGAACTAGCCATACTTTAGGTGAAAAAGCAACCGGAAAAAAGGTGAAAAAGTGTGTGTGTCTGTCTATGTTTCTTTGTGTGTATGAGTAAGTGTCTGATTGTGTGTTTGCTTGTGTCTGTCTGTCTATGTGTATGAGTAAGTGTCTGATTGTGTGTTTGCTTGTGTTTGCATGTCTGTATGTCTGTCTGTCAGACCACACTTTTGTCCCCCCTCACTCCACACTCAGGTCATGTGCACCTGACCCCGCACAACACACGAACGTCGTGTCCCCAAAACGCCTCAGAACGAACTCAGGTCAGGT